>JBAMJV010009171.1:0-116211 GCA_037951105.1 Echinarachnius parma
ACTCAGCTTTTATAGAATGGAGAAGGGAAAGTTAATCACACGAGTTACCAGAGGACTGGCCCCCTTCTGTAGCTTTCGCTACATTTAGTAGACATGTGGCCTAGGGCTAATGAATCGGAGTTGGGCGCCGCCTTATGTGCCAACATTGGCACGGGAAGAACTTGAACTTTAACTAACTATTCTCACCAGATGATGATGATGATATGAACTCGTCATATTGCCTGTGTGAAAAATATGAAATGAAAAATACAATTTTTGCTTGCCACTTTCTACTTAAGTTACCCAATCAAATGATCAAATACAATTATGTACAGTGTACATACAAATATATATCTTTTTCTAATTTTGAGTTCATACCTTTTTGGTTTGTGGGTGTATGTGTGTGTGTGTGTGTGTGTGTGTGCGCATGTGTGTGTTTCCATGAATAGGCTTATAATATGTATTAAATTTTAATTGCGTACCCTTATTACAATAAAACAAGGTACATGATATAACTAAGAAAATTTTCATCGTCATAATTGAAGTTCCACGTTATAACACAGTTCCATTGTACATGTGTAAAAACTGATAAATGGTTTATTGATAACATGTGTATTTTTGTGATCTGATATGTCCACTTCACTGATGACATGGTAAAGGAATGTCATATGAATAAGTAATAAGCGAAAAATGCAGTGGTATTTACTTACTGCACTTACTATGTACAGTTATAATTATCCACTGGAGAATTTCAAATCCGAACATTTCAATCATAAATATCTTTATAACCAAAGAGAAATTCGGAAGACAGAAACCTATTCCATGTAACTATTGGTAATGCATATGAGGTTTGTGGGAACCGCTAGAGTTCTATATGGATTTTAGCAATGTTAGCTCATGGCCTAGCTAACATTGATCCCTTTTATAAAATATAATTCATTATGTCACTTCCTAGATCTTCAGAAAACAAACAGTTTGTATCCCCAAATTCTGTACTAGTGGCTCAATAATTGAACACGTGCATGATGAGACTCCAAGATTGCAAAAGTGTGTTTGTGTGTGTTTTCATATGGGGATCACATCTACTAAAGTAAATGGTCCAATCGGTTGGTGGGGATGGGGTTTTTCTTGGGCGGCTAAGGGGGGGGGGGGGGGGGGGGGTAACTGAGGAGACGTGAGGAAGTAGCATGTCTTAGTTCCTTTTTAGCTCACCTGAGCCAAAGGCTCAGGTGAGCTATTGTGATCGCTTTTTGTCCGTCGTGCGTCGTCCGTCGTGCGTCGTGCGTCGTCCGTCGTCCGTCGTGCGTCGTCCGTCGTCCGTAAACTTTTTACATTTTCATCTTCTTCTCCAGAACCAATGATCGGATTCCAACCAAACTTGGCAGGAATCATATTTAGGGGTAGAGGAACCAAAGTTGCTAAAATGGTGGGCGTGGCCCCCAGGGGGGCCCTGGGGGAGGGCACCAAATGTAAAAAATATGTAAATTTTAAACATCTTCTTCTCAAGATCCAGAAGTATGACAGACCTGATATTTCATATTTAGATGCCTCTATTGATGAAGAATGAAAGTTGTTCACAAGATTTTTGTGGGTGGTCCCATAAGGGCCCTGTGGGCGTAACAGTTTTTTTGGGGGCCCTACCATAGGAAATATACATTTTCATCTTCTTCTCCAGAATCAATGATTAGATTCCAACCAAACATGGCAGGAATCATCTTTAGGGGTAGAGGAACCAAAGTTGCTAAAATAGTGGGCGTGGCCCCCAGGGGGGCCCTGGAGGAGGGCACCAAGTGTAAAAAATATGTAAATTTTAAACATCTTCTTCTCAAGATCCAGAAGTATGACAGACCTGATATTTCATATGTAGATGCCTCTATTGATGAAGAATGAAAGTTGTTCACAAGATTTTTGTGGGTGGCCCCACAAGGGCCCTGTGGGCATAACAGTTTTTTGGGGGGCCCTACCACCTGCAGACCAACTAACAAGCACCTGGTTATCCTTCTCTTGCTCTCAGCCAATCACCATTCTCCCAAATATGCAAATAAATATGCTAATAGGAAACCCAGACACTTGTTTACATCTAGGACCATGTTTTGACCCAAATCTTTCTATTTATAGCATGTGTTTTCATGTTTTGATGTTTTCATGCTTGACCTTGTTAGCAGCTTTCATTGCTAGTACCATTCACACTGCCCAAATAGTTATGATTATTTAGGTTGCAATTCATTATTTTTTTTGTTATTATTTTTATTAATTTTTTTTCGGGGGGGGGGGGGGGGGGGGGAGGGGCGGTTTTGTGCGTGAAAATAGTAGTTCGGATTATTTATGAAAATAAGTATGATTCAAATCATCATGTGCAATACACTTTTGGTGTATCTTTTTGCAAGTGGTGTTTGTGTGTGTGAACAGTGTAAATTGTATCAGTTTTCATATCCAACATGCAAAATGCATGCTTACAGTATCTTCAGCACTCGGTCAATGGATGGGTGCGGAATAGTTACATGTAGGTCAAAGTTTGGTCCAGTTGCTCATGTGCATTTTGATTTAAAAATCGTACAATCCAGCAGGTTGTGAGGTGTTTTTTTTGCCTGTGTGAACATGCAAGAAACATACTTTTTTTAATGACCCAGCACAATTAAATGAATTAAATAACCTTACTTACTGGGATAGTTACCCAGGTCGAAAAAACAGTCGAAACCAGTTGAAACCAGTTGGAAATTCAACTGGTTTTTACTGGTTTTAACTGGCATCAAGCGGTAGCAGTTTACATTCCCGGTTCCCAGTAAAGATAAATGGATAGATGCAGCAGTCCAGTTAAAACCAATAGAGATACCAGTTGAAACCAATTCAAAATACCAGTTGGAACCAACTACTTTAACTGGTCTTCTTACTGGTAAGCCTTACTGGATTCTTACTCGATTCCAATTGATTCCAGTTGATTCCAGTGTACCAATTTCCATATTGAAACCAGTTGGCCAACTGGTGGTATCAACTGGTACCAGTTGGCAACTAATTTTCAACTGTTTTTTCGACCTGGGTAGAATCAAACTCTAAAATTAACCAGCCTTTCGGTGGTCTAGTGGTTTCACAGCATTCCATTTGCACACTCAGTTGCATTGTGCTTTTTCGACTGTTAGAGACCAGAGAATAAAATGATGCTATTAAATTAACCCATTGGAATTAAATGAATATAAAATATGCAAAAAAAAAAATCATGATTTGAAGCAACATGCAATTGTTACTTTTTAGCATGTGTGAATGCCCCTATTGTATCATTGATGTTTTCTAGGTCACATTTTGTTTTTGTTTTATTTTCTTTCTGTTATATGCATTTACTACTTATTCAACAATTCTAGCTTAAATTGTGCACAGAGGTATATACTCCTTTAATTATCTTTAGGGAGGGGATCCAAAGTTGCTAAAATGGTAGATGAAGAATGAAAGTTGTTTGTGCATTTTGGTGTTCCTTCAAAAGATGATCAAATGATCAAATCATACCGAACCTAGCTGTAATCCCATCAAGGACGAGAGCTATTTTAAGGCACAATTGATCATTGTTTTCCTCTACAAATTGGCAACTCCTAAATTTCATCGACGGATCAATGGCATAAAAATAGGTGGAAAATATTAAGTAATAACCATTTAAGACAAATATAGTGACTTTGCCGCAAAGATGCCAATTTGAACACAAATATATCTGTTTCACAAATACATGTATCACAATGTGTTGCCAATTTGAGGATTTTTTCTAAATTATAGTTATTTACACAATAATAAAAATCATTAAAACATAACTAAAGCAGGTAGAGTAACAAAATAGGGCTCTAAAAATAAAGGAATTTATGCTCTTTCTTCCTGTACACCTCACATAACTAGTCTTATTCTTACCTAGCTGCATGGGACCCAAGAATGGCTCGTAGGAAATGTGAAATGAATTTCAAATATTTTCTTCTCCACATCAACAAGTATTACAATCTGGACATTTTGTAACATGTAGGTATCTATATACCCTAAATCTCCGTGTATAAGGCGCACTTTTTTCCGTCGGAAACAAATAGAAAAAGTTGGGGGTGCGCCTTATACACAGGTACAGCAAAAAAAAAAAATATATAAGATAGGTAAAAAATAGGTAAAAAATTCAAGTTTATTAAGCAAATTACTAATGAATATTCATACATTCATGAGCAGCAGTACTCATTATATATGCAATTATCTAATAATTAACAATTTGTTATAAATTTTTCTCATAATTGAAGATCTTTGTAAGTAAGTGTCCCAAAACAAAATTTCTTTTTTTTAGAAAGTAGGGGGTGCGCCTTATACACAAGTGCGCCGTACACACGGAGATTTACGGTAAATGACAATGCAAGTTGTCATATCGCAGAATGGCCCCATAGGGTCCCTATGTGAGTGGGGTTAATATGCTGAAGTGGTCAGTGGCTGGTGAAATGTGTTAAGCTTTGTCTTATATGTGTGTCTGTCTTTTTTTATGATTCACCCAAACATTATGGTAAATCACAATGTTAGGTACAGGGGATCAAAAGTTATTGATTAAATAGTACATCACATTATAGATTTTGGCATGATTTCAACTGATTTCATATCTTCTGAGGGTGCCAGAGAGAACATGCGCCAGATGTGAATTGATTGACCTCAGGTGAGCGTCGTGCCCCCCTGGGGCTCTTGTTATATTTTGTTATAACCTCCATTATGTTTATTCTATGGAGTCAGTGAATTGAATATACATTTGATTTGTAATTGTTTATGTAAGGTAATTATTTCTACTTTATCTTTCATTAAAACTGTAATTGTTCTATTATCTGTTTCATAGTAATCTAAACAAAATAAATAAAAAATCCCTTTAAAAAAAGTGTTTGTGCGTGTGTGCGTGCGTGTGTATGTGTGTGTGTGTATATAGGGGATGAGCAAATAGCACAAAAGCAAGCAAACAAGTAAATCTCATTCTGCATATTTTCAATGTTACCTTTCTTTTCTAAAATAATCCTGTACCATGCAGAATGTTTTAAACATATTTGACATATGATGACATAAATGGTACCCTGGGGTACCAAACGAATATCCGCCATTTTGTTTAATTATTTATTTATTTTTTAGGGCTGTACCGGGGTGCGTTTATTTTTTCCGTAACCCTAACGCGTCGGAATTCGTGAAAGCGCGCTGGAAAGCCAAGACTAGCTCGCGGTGTTGATTTACACGCAAGCCTAGCTATTTTCTCAATAAAATCGTGGCTTCACACACCATGATGACTGTGAGTGTGATAGTTATACGCCTAGATGAATCATAATGTTCATAGTCTCATTGTCGTGGTCGTAGTCCGCATCGAGATCGGACACTAATTAAATAATGGTCACCCTTGCCCTTGGACTTGTCTTATCTAGTTCGATGTCGCAGAGCCGCAGATTTTGATGCATAATAGCAGCGGGGGCTAGTGAATAGTCTTGGCTTACCAGCGCGCTTTTACGAGTTTTTGAGGAAAAGCGACGCGTTAGGGTTACGGAAAAAATAAACGCTACCGGCGTATAGCGTGAATACTTGCGCGCGCTGCACTGCATGCACAACGCAATACGGTTATGCTTCGAGTGGACACAAGATGGCGCTACACAACGCTGTACCCCGGGGTACAACGGTACCCCGGGGTACCGCGTGTGTGGCATATCTTCTCATACCAATCAACATTTATGTGGATGGTGGTATAGCAGGATAATGCAATAATGCAATGTCTTGATTTTCCACATGCCTCCCTAATCATGGAGATTAATGATTGAATGAAAGGTGATCAGAAATGCTATTAATAAGTTATTGTGGTCAAAATCAATGGGCAGTTTGTGAATTGCTGACATTTGTTTGTTGTCACTTGTATAAACAATGTTCCTTTGGCAACAAGCTCGCATCAAGAATAATATATTCAGAATAATGTTGCACAAAGAAATTGGTACATGTATATAGCAAGCCTCCACACTAACTTTCTCTTGTACTGGCCCGTTCGGGCAAGTAAAAACATAAATTTTGCAATTTTACTTGCCCCACTATAAAATTTACTTGCCCTCTTTATACTTCTAGATGAGATTTACACGTATTAAATGACATCGTTCTCTTGTAGAACAATTATTTAGTTGACCAATCGGGCAAGCAGACTAGACGATGTATGAAATTTTACTTGCCCGACACCAATTTTTACTTGCCCCGGGCAAGCGGGCAAGTGCTATTGTCGAGCCCTGTATATAGTCTCAAACATAACTTTTTTTTCGAAAAATCGTATGAAATACACAAATCATGCCTATTATATGTCCCATCAATTTAATAGGCTATCAAGCTTCTTAGTTCTTACTATTGAACATTTATATATTGCCGGCCCAAATGTAATAAAATGATACCACCGATAACAAAAAACAGCATGTGAAAGGATCCCCCCCCCCCCCCCCTCCCCGCCCCGCCCCGCCCCGCCCCGCCCCCTGTTTGCAACCTCGGGATTATGTTTTTGTTGTACGTGTTCACTCCCATCAAAGTGAAACATAAGATTGATATCGTTTCTAAAACGATACCAAACTAAACACCACAAAATACATAAAGAACGATAGCACGATACTAGCTTGATACGCCTCCATTTTGGAAAAGGTGAACAAGGGTGTGGATTTGACATTTTTGGGAAGGCGAAATTCACTTATTTTAGTGGTGAGTATCCTTAATTATTTCTAATGACACATATCGAAACTGGAATGAGCGTTTGAAATTGTATTTATGATCATTTTGTTTGAGTTTGAGTCATAATGGGGCAGACGAAACGGGGTAGAATATGTATTCTGTTGTGTGCGGCGGATAGCAGTGTGTGAACAATGCATGCTCTGTGTGGCTATTCGGCTTGAGTGGGGTTGTTGATATATTCCTAGCTATCAGAAGCGCGGGCGTAATAGATTGCTGATGTCATGAATGTATTCCAAATAGGGGTCAGCGAAATTTTGTATTTCACAAAATCGCGGAATCGCATAAAAAATAGCCAAATGCTGAATTTGTGCCACAGCGGTATGTAACTCAGCCTTGGCGATACTACAGAAATAAGCCAAAAATGTTAAATATTTACATCACAGTTAGGATTTTCACTGAGGTTTTATTGACATATTTTACATGAATGTGATCGATGTAATTGATGCAATTTAAATTCAAGATTTATCACAAGATGCCAGACAAACACACATATATCTTACAAAAGAACTAATACAGGACAATGAACCACCCTTGCAAGTCAAGGGGCTAACGCTGCTGAACAACATGATGAAACGGGGACACTAAATTAAAAGTAAAATCTAAATTTCTAAAATAAATAGAAATTTAGACAAGTTTCTGAATCTGAATTCTGAGTCTGAGACTGAGAGTGAGAGTGAGACTGACTCTTCACTGAACTCTGAAGAGTGAAGTGAAGGTTTGAGCACTGATCAATAATTCAAGAAATGAGATTAAGTCTGAACGAACACACTAGTCGGCAAGTAACTTATCGGCAAGGACCATGGTCGATGCCTTGATGGTCAGTACTAGCAGACTAGTCTGGACTTAGTTTAGCACGTAGAACTTATCGCACTTAGCGTTGTACAGTGAGTTAGCGAGCTCCCATTGGTTGATCGCCCGATCTCCAGTCAAACGTCAGAGCGCTCTCTCCCTGACTGGGCTCAGTCTAGCAGAGAGCGCAGTGATGTTTCACCGAAATTGGACTTGTGGGCGGAGCCTTGCTCTACTGCTCGGGTCTAATACATGCAGAGCGCTATGCCTGGCTTCGGCTCTTGCGCGAAGCCACGCCCCATCTGTCAATCTTCATCCGTGCCAAGCAAAAACGGTGACCAAAACTCACTGATATGCCATACATTATACACGTGTCGAATCTCACGCATAGGTGTCGCACACTAATCATGGGTACACACAGACAATAGAAAAATCAAAGAATCATTCAATACAACTCGCGAATTTATAAGTCAAATATAACGAAAATGAGAACTTACCAAACTGCTGAGAAGCCAATTAGTAGGAAGAATATCTCAGCTTTCGAATGGTGCAAAAAAATTCGTCAAAAATCGAGATTTGACTGGAATATCACGAGTTTGGTATCAGAATGTAGGGGCCATCGACGGCTTTCTCCTCGCATACAAATGGTATAACGTTGAGTCTATGGCAGCATGCGAAAGCCAATCAGAAGGCGCCTTTAGCTGCAGCATGGGTTGGCTTTATGCAAATGAGTCCGATCGGATCGCGAGCTGGTTTGAACGTAACGCGCATGCGCGGGATGGGAGGTATAGTTCTACGTGCTTAGATCGACAAATCTAGCGCTTTCATGACCAGGCATGTTGTTCATATGGCCTCTTTGTCTTGACACTGAATATTTTACTGTCGGCCTTCTAATCTAACTGGCTAGAAGGCCGACAGTAAAATATTTCAGTAATACTATTACTAATAATGTCAAACTCAAAGAGGCCATGAAAGCGCTAGATTTGTTGATCTAGTCTGGACTGTGCCATCCATGGCTCTTTGTCTTAATGTCTATGAGTGAGTGACTCAAATTGGCAATGCACTCTTTCTCTGGCAAAGTTGTGGACAACTCCCCATCAAGTCCATACCGTGTGTACTACGTCATCGGCACTGCTTTTAAACCGGCACCCCGCGTAAAATTTGTGTTTGTACGTGTTGTGAAAAATCGTCTTTTTGTCGGCCATAGACTGCAATTAAATGTAAAAGAGGCCATGAAAATGATAGATTTGTCGATCTGGGAGGGGGCATGCTCATTATTGACTGAATACATGGAACCTAAGAATACATTTTGTTACAAAATACCAACTGGAGCTGCTGGTTTATCGGCGTCATCTAAATACATGTACTATCAAATACCTTCTCTTAAATGATCTCTTCAGATGGATTCTAGCTTCAGGGACAGGCAAGGTTACTACAGCAATGAAAGACATCAGCAAACACAACAGCAACAGCAACATCAGCAGCAACACCAGCTGTCTCAACAACAGCAGTTGCTGCCACAGTATGCCCACCAGTTGTCACACCACCAGGCTCTGTTGCCGCCACACCTGCAGGCGCAGCATCAGTTGCACCACTCCCAAGCGGCCTTCATGCTGGCTGATCAGGCAAGGGAGGAGTATGGGGGCAGGCACAGCGGGCCAGCTGTACTGCAGCAGTTGATTCCTGGTGAGTTAAAGGGGACCACCAGGCAAAGAACAACACATTAATATATGTTTTGGTACCGTTTTGTGATATCAAATAGATACCCAACATTTTGCAAAAGGTTGTGTAATTCATAAACAAAGCAATTAATTTCCACCACTTACAGAACCACTACTATTTCCTGGTTCCGAACGGGCCAAACATTTGCGCGTGCGCCAATGCTATTCATGCGTACGTTGGGAGACAATAGAATCCCGGGCGATTCGTTCGCTCTGGACAAGTAGTCTCGTACATGAACGCATGCTTTAGAATGGTGATGCGTTTTCCAATTATATATTTTTTTTCTGGGAACATATTTTTGTGAACTTGTTGATAGAATGGAATACTAAAGATGTTACCTTTCATTTATAAGAATATTATTTTTGGGTGGCGGTACCCTTTAACCCTAGTCTTCTTCCTACTGGGTAGTGACCACAATCAACATTGCTGAATACTGTCACAATGTAGGAGGTTGAAATTGCACATTGTGGCTATATGTCTCATCCTCTCAAAGCAGTTGGCCAGACGACAATTAATTGGTTGCAGCTCAAATCAATCAATCAACCGACCGACTGACCGACCGACCGACCGTCCGACTGACCGACTGGTCAGTCAGTCAGTCTCTCATCCATCCGTCCATCAATCAAACAATCAATCAATCAATCAATCCATCCATCCATCCATCCATCCATCCATCCATCCATCCATCCATCCATCCATCCATCCATCCATCCATCCATCCATCCATCCATCCATCCATCCATCCATCCATCCATCCATCCATCCATCCATCCATCCATCCATCCATCCATCCATCCATCCATCCATCCATCCATCCATCCATCCATCCATCCATCCATCCATCCATCCATCCATCCATCCATCCATCCATCCATCCATCCATCCATCACATCGGTCACCCACTTACTTGCTCTCTTGCTCTCATTCATTCATTTGATAAATTGCTCACTTATCCATTCACTATATTAACCACTCAATCACTGACTTCATAGCTCATTAATGCTTTATTTACCATTTTCTTTTTCAGGCAGTGGACAAGTAATAACCAGCCCACTCCACCGCGTCCACCCCAACCAGTTCTCAGAGCACTCCCACCCTCAGTTACCAGGGCAGCTGGACCCATCGAGTCATGGTGGGTTTGGACCGGCACAGACCGGTCCAGACCAGTCTGCTGGCATCAATCTGGATGCAGTGAGCAGTAGCAGCCAGTCGTTTGTCTCACCAGACTCACCAGATGCTCATAGGACACAAAGCGAAGATCCGGCTGAAGATGTCGTCACCGTCACCATCGGAGGTGGTGGGGAAATGGAGGGCGCTCAACCAGTCACGGTGAATTCTCAAACGCAACCTGTGCAGCGTATAGTGCAGCTGCCAGCACCTATCACCGAAGTCGACACTCCAAAGAAACGAGCCGTTCGCCTTGCCTTGGCAGCAACAAACAACAGCTTGCTGGGGCTGAAATCCACAGCACCATTTGTTCCTGCGATAGTTCCTGACATTTGGAAGCCAGATCTGCCCATTGGACTGTCATTCAAGTATTCTGCTGATGGCAAGAGGATAGCGGGAGTGAGGAATGAAAGAAGCCTGCAGAAGGGGACCAAGTTTGGACCTTTTAATGGCAAGCTGGTAGACGAAGTGCTGGGAAGTGTCAAAGACTCAACGTGGGAGGTACAGTATCCCTTTACAATACAGCTTTTCTTTACATGTAAATTGTTCAGGTTTATAGTGAAATTGAAATCCTCTAGATAGATATAAAATCGTAGCCTTCATAATTCCTTTTGAATTAAATACATTCCAGAGGCAGTATTGCTAGTTAATTACGATTTTAGAATGTTTTCTGAAGGATTTAATTTATTTTAGGTTCATCTACATGTATGTGTGTTGTATAAGATAAGGTCCATACTTTTGGCCCTTGTCTTTGTAGGATACTTGATCCACTCATTGTCGAAATATTTAAATTTCTACCTTGTATCAAACTTATATTTCTTTTATGTCCGCTTTTACAGGTGTGTCTTCGTGGCAAGGTATTTCTGTACATTGACAGCCAAACTAAAAGCCACAATGATTGGATGACTTATGTCTTTTGGCCCTTATCTTTTTTAGGATACACTGAAATCAAAGCTTAGATCATGTTTTTACACACTCATTGTCAATTGTCAAATGTTCAAATTTCTACCTTGTATCAAACTTATATATTTTGTTTACAGGTGTGTCTTCTAACTTTCGTTTCTATGTGTCTGCTTTCACAGGTGTGCCTTCGCGGCAAGGTATTTCTGTACATAGATGGCCAGAGTAAAAGCCACAATAATTGGATGGCCTTTGTGGAATGTGCAAACAATGAGGAGCAGCAAAACATGGAGGCGTTCCAGTGCTACGGGGACATCTTCTTCCGGGCTACAAAGGTGATTGACCCGGGTAGCGAACTGAGGGTCTTCTACAGCGAGGAGTATGCTAACCACATGGGCTTCACCATGAAGCTCAGTGAGGTTGTCAAAACAGGTATTACATTTAACAAGACTCCACATTAACTTTTTTCTTTACTGGCTCGTTTGGGCAAATAAAATCATAAATCTTCAAATATCACTTGCCCAAATCACTTGCCCACATTCTACGTGACATTTACACGAAAGAAATTGCATTTTTCTCTTGTAGTTGAACAATTTGTAAGTTGCCTGATTGGGGACCATTTATGAAATTTGACTTGCCCTATTGCTAGGGGCAAGTCAAATTTCATAAATGGTCATAAAAAGTACCAATGACAAGCTCTGCATATAAGTAATTAATTGAATGCATTATTAGTAGGACATCACAAATTAAGAATTACATCATAATAACTTCATACAATATTTGATGAGCTCATCTGAATGATTTATGAAATATAGAACTAAAACTATACATATAAAAAACAGTACATTAACTTAAAGGGTGCAATCACCCCAAAATAATATTCTTATAAATGAAAGGTAACACATTTAGTTGTCCATTCCATCAACAAGTTCACAAAGATATGTTTCCAGAAAAGAAAAAAAAAATTGGAAAATGCATCACCATTCTAAAGCATGCGTTCATGGGTCTGAATTACGAAGACTAATTTGTCCAGAGTGAACAAATCGTCCGGGATTCTATTGTCTCCAAATGTATGCGTTAATAGCATTGGTGCACTCGCAAATGTTTGGCCCATACGGAACCAGGAAATAATAGTGGTTCCATAAGTGGTGGTAATTAATTTCTTCGTTAATGAATTACACAACCCTTTGCAAAATGTTTGGTATCTATTTCATATCACAAAACGATACCACATCATAAAACTATGTGTTTTTCTTTACCTGGTGGTCCCCTTTAACAGTATCTTAGATGAAGACATCTGATTCTTTTAAATGCTTCTTCTTCGTAATTTCACTTTTGTTGTTATTTAAACCAGTTTATTCTCTGCACCAGTTCTAAGCTAATAACAAACCCTGAAGCTGTTTGAGATGTTATGAGATGGAAAGGACAATATTCCAGATAGAATCGTACTTCTATGCCATTCATTTTTAATTATTCCCAATTATGAGGCTGGTTTGACTTTTTAGCATAAATTGATTACTTCTTTACTCAGTAGCTATGATCATTCATAACTAATCTTTTTAAAGAATAGATTATATTTATGTTTGCAGATAGCAAGGATCATATTTCAATTACTTCTCAATGAATTCTTCCTTAAAATTTTGTCTTCTTCTTGTTTGACACTGTAGCAGAAACCAGTGGTTTCTCTTGCAGCAGTTGCGAGGATTGTTTGCTGGACTTAGTTTCAAGGATGTTTCAAGGATTCAGCGAAGCTGATTTCAAGACAAGACAATTTCTTAATTAAATCTTAATAAAAATTTGTTCTTCTTGTTTGACTCTGTTGCAGAAACTGGTGGTTTCTCCTGCAGCAGCTGCAAGGATTCGCAACCCTCTGCAAAGCGCCTTCTCAGGCACGTCAAGCTCAGCCACTGCCCAGACCGATCCAACGAACTCAAGCCCGTCCTGGCCTGGGAGCCTCGCTTCCCTGTCGAGAATCATACAGAAAATGTGGAACCCAAGAAGACAGCTGTCAAAGAACCCTTAGCGATCTCCCCTCCAAGGCCTATGCCGCCTACAAAGCTTGCCAAGATGAGGACTTCTCCGAAGGTCGCGTTGCCGGAGCGGATCGTCCTTCCACCGAGACTGCGGTCAGTGAACGAGCGCTTCATCTGCACGACATGCGGGAAGAACTTCCCAACGAGGGGGCGGTTGGCCGCGCACGAGACATTTCACGAATACAGTACGGAACACACGTGCCCCATTTGCCAGGAGACGTTCTCGAACTCCAACACTCTTGCCAAGCACATGACCTCGCACAAGACCAAACCGTTCAAGTGCGAGTCCTGCGGCAACGCCTTCACAACCAAGAACATGCTCAGCCGGCACGAGCGCCTCTCGCACAGCTACAACCACCAGTGCAGGGTGTGCGGCATGCAGTTCGTCAAGAAGCGCGAGTGCAACCGGCACGAGAAGCTCCACCCGGACTGGAAGAAGTACAAACCGTCGCGGAGCAGCCTCTGGAGGGAGCGGCGACGGAGCAAGGAGACGTACAGCGCGGAGGAACTACCGGAGGTGGGGTCCGAGATGGTCATCATGGATGGGGATGGAGGGTGGGACGACGATCCCAATCTGAGTCCTAACAAGGACATGCTGGGGAAGAGGGTGAACTACTATGACCGACCGCGCCCGTACAAGTGCCACTTCTGTCCCAAGCGCTACCTCTCACGCAAGGCCCAGCAGGATCATGAGTCGGAGAGACACACCAAGCAGTGCCGCTATAGGTATGCAAACAAACGTCGTTGTTAAGGTTTGGGACAAGTGAAACAGAAATAATAAAAGAGCTCTATTGAATATTTGATTTTATCACTTGTTACTGTGTCAGTATAATAATGAAAGAAAGTTGTATACTGTTTTGGACAAGTTTACCCCTAAAATGTGATTTTAAAATGTTTAGAAATAATGAAAGCCCAGTGAATGTGCTTTTTTTAGATAGGTTTGTCAAAAGTAATTACAAGAGACCATCTTTTAATATAACAGTTCACTTGAATAGCACAAAGCCTGATAATGAATTTTTGTAAAGTTAAGTCAATAATCATGCAGAATGCATTCTAAAAATATTACTATGAGCTTTATAATCTTCAGATGTATTTTATCTTTAGTTGAAATATTGGGAAACAAGGGTTAAATACATGTTTATTTGTTAATTCTTTCTGTTTTCCACTTTCCCTGCTGCAGATGCACGCACTGTCCGTCCGTGTTCGCCACCGAGATCAGGTACATCGAGCACGTCAAGCGTCACGTCGAGAACCGCCCCTTCCAGTGCCAGCTCTGCCCCAATGCCTTCGCCTCTGCAAATGCCCTCAAGAACCACCAGGGGGAGCACACGGGTCTCAAACCCGTCAAGTGCGACATCTGCAGCAAGGGCTTCCGGACGCGCCACTTCATGACGGCGCACAAGCGTCGCATGCACAAGGTGCAGCAGATGCGCTTTGTCTGTTCCATCTGCAACAAGCCTTTCTCGGACAAGGGTAATCTCGTGAAGCATGAGCGGCGCCACAAGGGTATCCGCCCATACGTGTGCCTCATCTGCGGCCGCGGGTTCACTAGCAACTACTGCCTCGTCTCGCACTCGTACACGCACACCAAGGAGAAGAACTTTAAGTGCCCACACTGCGACCAGAAGTTCACGCTCAACCAGCATCTGACCAACCACATCTACAAGGACCACACGTCGGGTGCCGCAAAGATGTCGCAAGAACAGATGCAAGATGCGGCTCCACAAGACGAAGTAGAACCTGTGCATGAAATTGAATCCTCTAGTGACTTACAGATGAATGCTGATCTAGAATGAAGTTTGAATGAAACCAGTACCTCATGGGGAATAAAATGTCTAGTGCTGCTCCTCAGAAAGCAAAGTCAACAAAGTTTTCGCAAGCCAGATCTATGTAAGATTTGTCTCCCCAAGAAGAGGTAGAACGTAATAGATGAATCAGTAGGCAACTTACAGATGAATCCTGACCTAGAATGAAGTTTGAATGAAACTCTCACGTTGAACCAACACCTCACTCATGGAGAATCAAAGGTGTTATTTTGTAGTGCTGCTCCTCATAATGCATACTTACATGTAAAAGATATCTCAATTTGCAGGAAATCTGCATCTTGAACTTTAAAAAGAGAGTAAATCACATTGGCCCGAATTCTCATCAGTGGCTCAACTAATAAGAAAGAAATTACCAGCAACCGTTTCACACCCGTGAAATTTCACTAGCCCATTGATGGTAGTCATGTGCCACTGGTGATATTCAATTGTTTCTTTTCGTTATTCAATCGATTCCTCTAGTTTTACTTCAGGACAATGGGCAACTTTACATTCCTGTCATCGTCACCTGTTATACAATGTCCTGGATGATCCAGGATGCAATATTACTGGTGACCGAATAAACTATGAATTTAATTTCAAGCGACTCTTTGTCCCAATGTCTAGGCAAAACTGGAGGGATTGTTGGATAATGAAAAGAATCAATTCAAATATCTCCGGTGGCACCTGACTACCATCACCGGGCTAGTGAAAGTTCACAGGTGTGAAATGGTTGAACTGGTTGCTGGTAATTTCTTTCTTATAAGCCCGGACTAAAGTTGAGCTACTGATGAGAATTCGGGCCAATGAGTTGTAGTTAGACAATCGGCAATAATGCAAAATAATTAATAAATTCACGTCTGCCAAAAGAAAGCCAAACGCTACAGATCTTAATCTGAATACTTACTTGTAGAATTGTTACTCTGTAATTTTGAAATAATAATAACACTTGATTTATGTAGTGCCTAATATGATTGATAGTCATCTCTAAGCGCGTAATGATATCATTACCCCGGTCATAGGATACAATGCAAACCAGCACACATTGTGTGCACCATCTCCACTCCCTGGGGAGCATTCCTACCAAGCAGCTCAAGGGCATTGAGAAGATCATTCACATAAAGGCTTTCACCTCCTATCGGGTCCCCATTTATCAATTTGGGTAAAGAGCAGCAATGTGGATTAATTGTCTTGCTGAAGGACAAATGTGATGGGCATACTCTGAGTTCGAACTCGGGGAAAGCAAGCGCTCTACCAATCTTGCCATACCACATCATCAAGGTCACGGCCTGTGCTATATGAAGAGCTATTAGTGTAAAGCAGACGAAAAACTTCAACAAAAGTTTCTGGTTGTATCAATCAGATTCCCTTTCATAAATGTGAAGTTGTAGATGAACTGACGTAAAATTCATCAGCTGCTATACTTTGCATTCTGTAAACTCGTATATGGTGCTAATCTTCACATTTTACTTGCATGTACATGTATGTGCAGGTATTCCTAGTTTGTGAAACAAATTGCCAAAAATCTTCCTCTGAATATATATAATGCATACATTCTATTTATTGAATTATTTATGATCCGAGGCATTACCAATTCTTGTACAATCTTTAATTGTGGATGAAGTTTGGAAAAATTAAGAATGATTCTCACGGTTTTATAGTGTTTTTCATTGAATGATACATGTTTAGCATGATAGGTGATTATCTTTGTATTTGAGCAATACATACATGTATCATGTATGTATTTGACATACTGTTTTTTGTTTATATTGCATACGTAACCATAAACAAACCTATGGTACTAGCTTAGTAGTACTGAATACTAAATTTGATTTTGGCAAACTCATTTTATCTTCATAGCTGCAACATCAGGGCACTTTGTTTGCCAGTACAAAAAAAAAGTACTTAGAGACTGGTATAATAATAATAATATCCTTGATTTATATAGCGCCTATCACGATTGATAATCATCTCTAAGCCCTTTACAATATTAATATTATTACCCCGGTCATTGGATACATTCTGCAATCAATCCAGCACACAAAGTGCACGTGTTCTACTCCCTGGGGAGCATTCCAGCCAAGGGCAACCTTGTGTGCACACACAATGCCAAGGAATGTATAAGAAGATAAACACACATTTATGTGTTTATTCATGCATGTTCTTGCCAACAAATGATTCAAATGATGATGAGAATGACAATGACATCATTTTAATAATAATAATTATATTACTACAGTCAACTCTGCCCAAGTCGAATCTGTTGGTACTGAATGAATTGCTTTGATTATTCGACGTATGCAAATTCGACTTCAGAGTTGACTGTAGTTTTATTATGCCTCCGCCAACGAAGTTGCCGGAGGCATTATGTTTTCGGGTTGTCCGTCCGTCCGTCCCGTTTTCGTTCTCGCGATATCTCAAGAACCGGTTGACGGATCAATATCAAACTTGGTATGAGTGTACATATTGGGGTGGCAATGATCTGATTAGATTTTGGGGTTCATGAGGTCAAAGGTCAAGGTCACAGTACTCAATATGTGCAAACATGCCTCGTTCTCGCGATATCTCAAGAACCGGTTGACGGATCAATTTCAAACTTGGTATGAGTGTACATGTCAGGGTGGCAATGATCTGATTAGATTTGGGGGGTCATGAGGTCAAAGGTCAAGGTCACAGGACTCTATATATATATATATATGCGAAAATGGCCTGAATGGCAAAATTTCAAGAACTGAATGTCATATTTCAATCAAACTTGGTACCTGAATGTATCATAAAGAGTCAACGGTAGCCATACAATTTTGGGGTCATGAGGTTGAGTTCAAGGTCACAGGACTCATTATACATGCAAAAAAGCTTGTAATGCCAAAATCTCAAGAACCAAATGCAGATTTCAGTCAAACTTGGTACCTGAATGTTTCTTAGGGAGCCAATGTAGCCATCAAAGGTTTGGGTCATATGGTCAAGGTCACAGGACTCAAAATTTATGAGAAATAAAAAAAAAAAATTAATTCAGTGCATGTTAATTTGGGCTTGATATTGAAATCGCGTGATTGCGGAGGCATAATTTTCGACTGCGCGCAGTCGAAGATCCATCTAGTTTACCCAGGTAACCCTCTTACTTGGTGGTCCCAGCCCTATATACAGTGTAACCAAGAATTATTTGGACACCTTGAAAAAATCACTTTAATTTAAATGATGCTAGAACAAATTTTGAAGAAAATGTTTGGTAAAAAGCTGCCTAAAATTCATTGTATGTGTTTATTAGATGCTGCTTTGTTGAAATCAAGATAAAATATAAGACCATTTTTGAACAATTATAAAAATAGTTAGTTTCCTATTTTTCAGGGTGTCCAAATAGTTGTTGGGTACATTGTATTCCTTTGTTTTTTACCCTGATACAGTGAACAAAAAAATACGGGGGTTCAGGGAGATTTAGCCCCTAAATGCCCAATAGAGCCCTAGAAATCCTAAAGGAGCCGATATATATTTGCATAGAGTTCAATGCAAAACAAATTTTAGAGTACTATTTCCATGCAGGCAAAGCTTGAAAAGTAGCCCCAAATATTTGTTTTCAATGCGATCAATCGCAAATCAGCAAATATGTGCATTTGAACCAATTGGATTTGCGCATTTAGGCACATTTTCTGACTTGGGGATTGGTTGCAGCTCTTCATGCAACACTCCCCCATAAGTCTCTTTTAAGTCTTGCTATCAATGTTCAATTTGTTTTCCCAATCAGTAGGCCTATGCCTGAAAATCTTGCTTGAGGAGGTAAATCTGATTAATTTTATTTCCATTTGATCCATGTATCATGTATGAATCATGAAACAAGCCATTTGTTGCAAATAATCAAAAACAACAAAATCCTTGAATTTATTCAATATAGAATTATGAAAATAAAATGGTTAAAATTAAACCAAGTGATATAAAGAAAGCCCGAGTGATGAAATTGTGTTGTCTTTGTTTCCATTGCGAGTATTGTATGTAAATCATTATTTATATTTTTAAAATTACTTTTTATAAATCTATATTTCTGTAGTTGAAGTATAAATTAACCTGTTCAGGACTGGTCCCGAAAATGTTTGGGCTTTGGTCTATGGAGAATACATGTTGTAGCAAAATCATTCAGTCCTAGTGAACAGGTTAAGATTGCTAATGCATTGGTCAAAGACTCAAGATGTATAAATAAACTGCATTATACAAACAAAAGTAAGTAAAAAAAGTTCCTGTAAAAAAGAGCCCTGCTTACGATCTCATGTTTATATGTGGTAAATCATTTCACATAAACCCCAATTAAATGTGATTGGATATAGCCAAAAAAAAAGAAATGGGTATTTTAAGTTCACAAGGAACTATGATTGTAAAATTGAAACAATCATATCTTCGCCAATTGTTGACCAATTAGTTAGAACAAAGCATCAAATGAAAGCTTGTGATGAGGCCTTTCTAATGGTATGAACATCTACATTTTGCCAGGTTTTGCTATATCCAGTCACAAATATAAAGACAAAAAAACACATTCAACCAACAGTGTTATATAGAGGGTTATTCATTTATGTTTTTATTTCATTCATACAACATCTGACAAGTCATCTAAACATATAATTACGTATCTCAATATTTGCTATTCTTTTCTGTACATGCAGATCATATCTTGATATCTAGATATACTTCTGTCTCATTTTATACACGTATTTTACATTCTCAGATACAATATAATAATTATAAATGAGTGCATAATATGTTACATTATTTATTTTCATGCAATCTTTGTCATTGTAAATTATTAAAACCCATATACATACACGGTATGACCTATCGAGCAGTTACATCGTAGCAAAAATAAAAATTTCAGAAAGTTTTAACTATAAAATAATACTAGCAAGTAAGAAATTAATAAGTGCACTGACTTCAATTATATTAAAAGTAACACGGAGGGATTACATGCACTTGGCTTACTAAAATGATCGCATATACGTAATAATTGTGAGTGAGTATGGGTCCGTTGACTGGGATAATATTAATTATCTTACATGAATTTGGTATCCTTGAAAAGCCTGTTTATTAATTTTTTATGAGGGGTTTATTATGGCAAATCCACAGAATCCATGTCTCAGATTATGGTACTCGATGCGTTAACATGCGAAAAAAACGTGTGGTGCATGCGCAACGGCTTCAACCACAACAAAATGATGTTGCAATCCATGAATTAGACGGGAAGTGCAACTGATATATAAAATCCTCAGGATTATAACCCCAAAAATGGCCCATCTTGCATTAAAATTTTAAATGTTAAGTAGAAAATGATTGGCGGTCCGTGTAGATCCTCTAGTAACATTAAATAAAGTAAGGTGGATAATGCATTGCCTTATCTCCAACAACTTTATTTTGTGTTAATTATATAGGAACTCCAACACGTGGACATTACATATACTCTAGTAACACTTATGAACATGTGTTCCAAAAGTACATAATCCTAGAAGCAACAGATTGAACATGGAAAGAGGGAATAAATGGTCTGTAGCAAATAGCTTGGCATGGAATGGAAGGTATGGGATATCAATCAACTTTGCTTTTGAACTGTAATATACGTTTTCCCATTAATTTTAACACTTTTGTCATTCAATTTCGTCCCGAGAAGCCGAGAACGTGCCAATGCCAACTTCAATTTCGTCTATTGTCGACCAATTTCACAAATAGTCCATTCAATTTGGTAATTTGTCACACATTTTCGTCCAGTACAATTCAAATTTGTCAGTCACAAATGTGTTCAGCAACTGTGACCGACGAATTTGAATTGTAATCGACGAAAATGCGTGACGAACGACTAAATTGAATGGACTTTTTGTGAAATTGGTCGACAATAGACGAAATTGAAGTTGGCATTGGCACATTCTCGGCTTCTCGGGACGAAATTGAATGGCAAAATGACGAAAATGAATGGGAAAACCTATAGTTGCGCAGGCAATAACAAGGAAAATTAAGTTTGTTTAGCAAGAAAAAAAGTTAGATGTATTTGCCAAGATACCTTGTACTGCCACAGTGCCACTATCATAGACTTAACCGAATTGCAGTGTCTATCGTCTATATTAGTGTACATGCATATCTAGTTCTATGGTTCGTCGCCTGTTCAGCATCTAGATATTCAGCATATAATCTCCCTTGTAGTGGTATAAACAATGGAGCCAACGAGTTTAGCAAATGCCATGTTCACAGAACAAGACATTGTTATTTGTGGTGCAGTGCTTGTCTTCGCATACCTACAGACAGCAAGAATTACACACACAAATTGGCTGGAATTTACAAAGTAGGTTTATGTAAACCACGGTTTAAAACATTGTCTACATCTATAGAGCAGTTTGTAAACTGATAGACAGATAGTGAAAGAAAGTTATGTATACTTCTTACTTGTTACCAATGTTGAAGCTACACATTTGCTATTAAAAGGACACCAAATAAATGTCAGGGGGTGTTTCACAAAGATCCTAAGTTGGACTTAATAATTAAAGCTGTCAGTTTCTTTGAACAATTGTTGAAAAGGTTCTCTTAAAAGAGATACAATATTGATTCAACTCATAATAATATTTTCTATTATCAAGGAGACTTCATATTCTTGCTGTAAAGTTTATGAAAAGTCTAAAATACTTGAATTTTTGCTTTTGAATATGTTTTATTTCAAGGCTACAAATGGCTTTCCATAATAGTTAGGTCCAACTTAGAGTTAAGTTTAACTTAGGATCTTTGTCAAACACCCCCGTTCTCAGATTGTGAATTATATTTGGTGCTGCTGGTAGCAAGCACCAACGGCCGTATCATTAGAAAATGTGATTTCTACTTTTTACTTGTCTACAAGCAGCACTTAAAGGGTACCACCACCCAAAAATATTATTCTTATTAAAGAAAGGTAACATCTTTAGTATTCCATTCCATCAACAAGTTCCAAAAAATATGTTTCCAGAAAAAATATATAATTGGAAAACGCATCACCATTCTAAAGCATGCGTTCATGCGGTCTGAATTGTGAAGACTAACGGTGTGCAGAGTCATCACGCTCTGTGCAGAGCGAACGAATCGCCCGGGATTCTATTGTCTATAAACGTACGCGTGAATAGCATTGGCGCACTCGCAAATGTTTGGCCCATATGGAACCAGGAAATAGTAGTGGTTTCGTAAGTGGTGGAAATTAATTGCTTTTTTTATGAATTACACAAGCCTTTGCAAAATGTTGGGTATCTATTTGATATCACAAAACGATACCAAAACATATAATAATGTGTTGTTCGTTGCCTGGTGGTCCCCTTTAACAGTTGTAGATCATGGTTAACATATATAAACCTACTTTGTGAATTCCAGCCAACAGAACGACTGACCACCAACATTTAAACATTGAAAACTGATCAACACACAAGCATAACAGAAAGACTGATATACAAACATACCAGAAAGACTGACCGACAAACACACACAGACAAATATGCTGACGTGCATGCACACAACTGAATACATATCAGCACTGAAAACCAGGGTTTAGGTGAGCTGAACATCACTGCCAATCAAGTTTGACAGAAATTAACTACTGTACAAACATCAATAATGCTACATGTACAGTAGTTTTAACATAATAATGTATCCGAAAAGAGTACTATTTGCAGCCTACCATGGTATACTGTACAATCAGTTTGTAGTTAGGGTCGATGTAAATGATTCAAAATACTGCTGAAAAATGCAAATTTCTACTATAATAACGCCTGTGTGAGAGTCGATATATTGCGGAAATTGTTTGATCCTAGCAGAATCTTCTTCAGAGGCTAAATGATGATCGTGGTACATAGTGAACATACTAATCAATCAAGCTGATTATCTCTAGAGTTTATGTACAAACATGTGCATGCATACCATCATCTTGATTTTATATTGCACTTTTGATTGGAACTTTGGTGCCAAACAGGTGGTGGGACTAGTAGCACAATTTCATGCAATTTCACCCTTATTCAGTGCCTAGACATTGCGATAAATCAGGGCTCGACACTAGCACTTGCTCATTTGCTCGGGGCAAGTCAAAATTGGTGTCGGGCAAGTGAAATTTCATAAATTGCCTAGATTGCTTGCCTGATTTTAGTGCCTAGACATTGCGATAAATCAGGGCTTGACACTAGCACTTGCCCAGGGCAAATCAAGATTGTTGTCGGGCAAGTCAAAATTGTTGTCGGGCAAGTACAATGTCATAAATTATATAGTTTGCTTGCCCAACCAGGCAACTAAATAAATGTTCAACTATTAAGAGTACAATGTTTCAATTTCATGCATGTAAATCGCATCTAGAAGAGAGCAAGTGAATTTTATATTGGGGCAAGTCAAATTTCAAAATTTCTGTTTTGACTTGCCTGTACAGGAAAAACTTAGCGTGGAGGATTGGATAAATGCTTTTGAATACTTATTGATTGATAATTATCAATAGGGCAAATAGCAATAATTTCACAGTTTAGTTGTTTCCCTAAGGTACTATGAAAACATATTTTTGGATCCCGAAGTACATTTGTCTATCTGTACCAGGGGAAAAAAAACAACATTAATTGAAGGGGGCTACTTGCCTGCATCAAAATGGCATTTTAAATTTGTATTTGCATTGAACTCTATGCAAATTAAATGGGGCTCTTTTTGGCATTTCGGGGGTTAAATCAACCAGAGCCCCTGTGTATTTTTTTCACTGGTCTATACATGGATTAAGTTGGAGTTAATTAAGAACACAAAAAAACAATACATTTTGCCAGCGCTCATAAATAAATTAGAATTCTCTTTCGTTCCATATTTGTTTATATTTATATAAATAATAAATTTAGTAATATTTGCAAGTTAGTTATAAACATTTCAATATAAAAATCAACTTGTTAAGAGTGTGAATACACTGATATGTGCCTAAACAAAAGACAGAATATCAAACCTAACGTTCAGGTTTACAATAACTATACGAAGGCTTTTAGCCATAGTTATTCAGTTAACTTTTTCCAAGCCCTGGCATTCCAGTGGTTGCAATTTCTTCACTTTGTTAAACTTGTCTGGCATACTTGATTTGCCGAATAAAATAATAATAATAATAACTTTGCCAATATGCCACTGGAAGACTTACAAAGTGGTAAATTTGTATCATTTCATAGTCAACATTTTATGAAATACTAGGCCTCTCCCTTTCGATATATGTGCTTGGATATAGCAAAACCCTGCACTAGTCGGTAAAAATAGAAAATGTTTTCCAAGCCATTAGAAAAGCCTCATCACAAGTTTTAAGATGATTCCTTGTTCTAAAATATTGGACAATATTTGGCAAAGGTTTGAATGTTTCACTTTGTACTAATATAAGTCGTATACATACAAAATGTGAACTTATAATGCCCATTTCGCCAAAACATGAATTACAGACAAGTGCAGGGTTTTGCTATATCCACTAACATATATTCTTTCTTAGAATAACATCATTATAAGATTTAGTTTCCTTTAATAATTTCTTTAGGATGTTGCCACAGATCCTTCACAGGCAAATGTTTGTGATTTCCAAAGATAATTAATGACCCTCCTTTATTTTCAGGGCATTTTGTATTTTGTTTAAACTCAAGGAATTCCCCCTTGTTATGCAGCAATTGTTCTCAACATAAGTTTTGTAATTTCTCACAGGTTTGAAAGGTTCTCCATACTGTGCAGGGCAGTATACAACTACACACGCAATATATTAAATTTGTTATACCTGTTTAATAAACAGAAAAATTTTATGATAATATCATTAACGAGCAAGTAAAAAACTCATCAGAATTTTACGAAAATAAACATTCCTTTTTAATCTCAGCGAAATTTCCCTTCTAAACATCAAAGTCATTTACAAAGTAAATCAAATTAATAATCAGTAGCACAAAATATTCCATTCTAGAAAATAAATACTAAATTTCGTTTTGATCCATGAATATGTATACAATCTCTAATTCACCTAACTATAAAATACTTGCGATATTTCACACCAGGGCAATGAGACCCTATAAAATAAATATTAAATTTGATTTGGATCAATAAATGTGCATACAATCTCTATTTCACTAAACTAAACCTGTGTTAGTGGTCACTTGTGTATATCAACCAACCTGCCTACTGTGGTCACAACAAGTAATCCCTTGCTGAGAAACACAGTGTAGAAACACAGTAATAGAGGTCACCTGTCTACAGTGGCCACTTTTCTTGTTATACCTTGAGTGGTCACTATACACAGGTTTACTTCTTCTTCTTCGGGTTAATCTGCCTCCTTCAATCCTGAAGATTCTTGCAGATACCTGTACAATGTAATGGAACCTGTCTACAGTGGCCACAGTGGTCACTATACATAGGTTTAGCTGTACTATGTTATGGAACCTGTCTATAGAGGTCACCTGTCTACAGTGGCCACTTTTCCTGTTTCCCTTGTACACATATTTACCTGTATAAAGCTTTTGCAATGATTCACAGCGGGCAAGGAGTCCCTACAAAATAAATACTAAATTTTATATGGATCAATGAATGTGCATACAATCTCAAATTCACATAACTATAAAGCTTTTGCAATATTTCATGCAAAACATATCACTGGATAGCGTAAACAGATGCCCAACTGAGAGTAACATTTGTATCCGTTTGTCTTCATTAGTATGCATTTTGTTGTCTGGCGATGTAGGTTGTTCTATCCGGCGCAATAAGTTGTGCAAGAAGCAATGGAGACGACTTTCACCACCGGATAATTAGATTTTACAATTTTTCTATTTGTCGCGCATCCGTTTCCGCTATCTGGTGATATGTGACTGGGCCTTCAGGAGTCCCTGCAGCTGCCACTACTAGCTTTCCTCCAGAGCATCTTCGCTTGCCTGGACCTTGCTATTTGGCACATCCGCTTCGCTCTGTTCCTCCTTCCCCTCGTTACTCGCCGTCAACCCCGCGCTAGAGGTCTGCTCATTCTCAGCAGCATCACCCTCTCCCTTGGTCACACCACTGTTAACATCGTTAACTGGTGCCTCCTCTGGAGTCACTTCCTCACTGTCCTCATTGTCATTGTCCACTGAGAAAGCCTTCAGAGACTCCTCAGCATTGCCAGTGTCCTTTGACGAATCCTCCAAATGCACCTCCCCTGACTCTGCCGGCTCCCCGTTGCCCATGTCCTCTGGAGATTTCTTCGGAGACTCCTCTTGGCCATCGTCCTTTGAAGACTCCTTCGAAGGCTCCTCCTTCTCATCGATGCACTTGACGATGAGTTGCTTGATGAGCTTCGTTGCTTCTGCGGCCTCGGGAATGTAGACACGGTCGACACCGTAGACAACTGTCTCGGCGGAGCTGTTGACGCGCCCGTACCGAAAGGTGATGAACTCGGAGCAGCGCTTCTTGGACGTGATTCGGACGACGTCTGCCAGGGAGCGGCGTGCCATGATGTAAGAGAAACCCTTTTTGCTGGTTGCCTCCCGCAGAAGGTATAGATGTGTTGGGGTCACCAGGACATTCCTGTATGAAGACAACAGGCAGGTGCAAGCAGTTATTATGGTGGGTGTATACTTCACACAGAATCTACACATTACATTGTAGTATTTTTGAAATATTGATATATTCATAATAACACACTTCACTAATTCATGCTTTAGGAATCAGAAATTGCATGCATATATTATCTGAAAGTATATTCTTTTTAGCAAATATCTAACACGTAAAACAAGTTTTTTTGGAGAGGTTGTAATGTGCATTAAACAGTTTTAAATTGAAATGCGCTATATAAGAACCAATTATTATTATTATTATATTTGCTTACCCAGGGAATGTCTGACCATTGTCTTTGACCTCTTGACACTCATAAGCCTTCAGGATTTCTGGTTTCTTCAGCCATGTCTCTGTACTGACCAACTCTCTCCTCTCTTCATCAGATGACCCAGCACCACCCAGACTGTCTGTAAAACACAAATAGAAAGAAACAAACTTGAATTAACCCCTTGTTCTTCCTGGTAGTCATAAGCCTTTAAGATCTCTGTTTCTTCAGCCATGTCTCTGTACTGACTCTCTCCTTTCCTCATCAGATGACCCTGCACCACCGAGACTGTCTGTAAAACACAAATAGAAAGAAACAAACTTGAATTAATCCCTTGTTCTTCCTGGCAGTCATAAGCTTTTAGGATCTCCAGTTTCTTCAGCCATGTCTCTGTACTGACCCTCTCCTCTCCTCTTCTCATCAGATGACCCTGCACCACAGAGACTGTCTGTAAAACACAAATAGAAAAAACAAACTTCAATAAATCCCTTCGAGGCCAAATGTTCTTCCTGACAGTCATAAGCTTTTAGGATCTCCAGTTTCTTCAGCCATGTCTCTGTACTGACCCTCTCCTCTCCTCTTCTCATCAGATTACCCAGCACCACCCAGGCTGTCTGTAAAACACAAAGGCAAGGACAGAAACTTTTCAATAAAGTCAAAACTGTAAATAGAAGCCAATTATTATTGCAAGAGAGTACACAGAGTAGTCTATAAAATCAATGCCAAATGAATCCAATTCCCCATATATATTTAGTCACACTTCAACAGACCACAATGCTTGATAATTTAGCATCTCAAGAATCAGGTCCTATTATTATTCTATTACATTTAGTGACTTCAAACATGAGAAAACTGTCCTGAAATTTTATTCAAAGACATGTTAATGAAAAAGAGCAAAGAAAAATGGGCTTCCATGCAAAATACTAATAACATCTTTTATGTTTATGCATACTAATAAACAGCATAACAAATGATGTGACCTTTTCTTACCGTTGTCATCATCCTCGTCACCGATACTGAAGACATTTTGCACATTGTTACTCCTATACCGCTTGCCTGTGTCTAGACTGCTCACATGCCTGGAGAGGACAGTCAAAAAGGGGAAAGGTATAATAATAATAACAATCATAATATACTCGATTTATATAGCGCCTAATATACTTGGTACTTGGTAGTTTAATCCTCCAAAATACTCCATAGGAGTTTTAACTGGAGGTGTATGATTATCAATCATAATATGATTGATAATCATCTCTAAGAGCTTTACAATGATATTATTACCCCCGGTCATAGGATACAATGCAAACCAGCGCACATTGTGCGCACAATCTCCACTCCCTGGAGAGCATTCCTTCCAAGCGGCTCATGGGCATTAAGAAGATCCTTCACATAAAGGCTTTCACCTCCTACCGCGTCCCCATTTATACACCTGGGTAGAGAGCAGCAATTGCGGATAAATTGTCTTGCTGAAGGACAAACGCAGGGGACAGGTTTCGAACTCGGGATCTCATGATCTACCAATCTTGCCACACCACCTCCATGAATTATGAATGCGGGTTAATCAAAAGTCCCTGAGAATTACATTAAAGGGATAAACAACCATCACTTGTTGAATCTGATGCTATGTCAGTGGTTACGTAACCCGCTTTAGTTAGTGCATGCTCAAATGCGCTCGGATAACGTTTCATATGGAACAGTTTAAAAACATGGTAGCCTCCAGTGGTCAGTCAAAACAGATTATAGCAGTCTTGAAAACATGGATTATTTCCATTATAAGTGATACCCATGAGGAAATCTAGGACTAGAAGTGACAGGAATTATGCACTTATCAGTTACAGTATGCAGCATATGAGTATTACATCAATGCAGCTTGTTTGATATTTCAAACTCACCAGAAATATATATATTATGTTAGCTTACGAGAGAATCTCCTACTGGTTTGTTTTGGATGAATGTAATGACTTTGATTTTGACTTCCACAGAATTTGACTTGAAGAAATTACATTGAACAAAAAATTGAACAATTAATTTTGTTGTGTGGGTTCAAATTATTTTGAGGGTCCCCAAGGATTTTCCAGAGTTAAACAAGTAATATGTACATCATGTAGAGGAAAGACAATTTGATAACATAGCTTCCGATCCAAAGATAGGCTTCTTTAGGGATTTATTAACGACTGAAGCAAAACATATTGCTATGACTATCCAGTGGATAGTTAAAAATCCAAACACTTCAATCGTAAATATCTTTTTAACAAAAGGGAAATTTGAAAAACCAAAACCGGTTCCATGGTTCTATTGGTTATACGGATACAACATGGTATGAGAGAACCACTAGATTTCTAATTAAGTTTTGAGGATTTAGACAATGTTACTAGATCCCTTCAAATGTAATGATTGCAAATTATATTTATTCACTTACTTATCTTCCCCGCCCGGTTCGTTCTTGATGAATTCAATGACTTTGTCCTTCACAGAGGCCGACTTTGATTTGAAGATGTTTGTCAGACGACCGACCACCGCAGCGCCCCTCTCTGCCAACTTCTGAGGTGAATCTCCGATCTGGAAAATAACAAAATAATAAATCATAAACAAATGCAATAAAATTAATAAGATAATGAATCATAATGTATACACACAAGCAAAGGTAACACAATCAACAGGAATCCAGCATTCAATTAACAATTTTTGCAATAATATTCAAAAATATATTAGCTCCATTAGCTTCTGGGGAGAAACTCCAATCTGGAAAATTAATACAATATAGAATCATAAAAAAACACAATAAAACTAACAAAATCTACGAGACAATTCAATTAACTAACAAAATCTATGAGTCAATTCAATTAAAAATTTTTGCAATAATATGCAAACATCTATTAGCTCCATTAGCTTCTGGGGTGAAACTCCAATCTGGAAAATTAATAAAATATAGAATCATAAACAGACAGAACAAAACTAACAAAATCTACAAGACTTTGATTTGAAGATGTTTGGCAGACGACCGACCACCGAAGCAGCCATCTCCGTCAACTTTTGGGGTGAATCTCCAATCTGGAAAATGAATAAAACAATGAATCATAATTTATACACACAAGCAAAGGTAACACAATCAACAAGAATCCAGCATTCAATTAACAATTTTTGCAATAATATGCAAAAATCTATTAGCTCTATTAGCTTCAGGGGTGAAACTCCCAATCTGGAAACAAAATATAGAATCATAAACAAACACAATAAAACTAACAAAATCTACGAGACTTTGATTTGAAGATGTTTGTCAGACTACCGGCCACCGAAGCACCCCGCTCCGTCAGCTTTTGGGGTGAATCTCCAATCTGGAAAATGAATAAAATAATGAATCATAAATAACACAAGATATCATAACAAATTCAACAAGAATTAATGCAATAATATGCAAATCAGAGCTAATTAATTGTGCAAATATGATAATTTCAAATGCTTCACTTCTTTCAAAACTGCAATGCACTTTAAAAAAAATGTGTGTGCCATGTGAACATAAACTGACACGCGACACTACAATTGTAGTCAAGAGGCTTGCAATTTGGGTATCACAGGATGCGAAAAAATATTAAGAATTATAAATGCGGGGGAGCATATCATCCCCCTCCCCCATTTTTTGAAAGGGTTAAATAGGTAGAATTGTTTTCTTACCCCACTATCATCTGATGGGGCGCTCTCCGCCTGTGAGATGATGACTGACTTCAGAACTGCTGGGTCAATAATCCCCTATATCGATTGTGGTGTCAAAGGATGCGCAAGAAATAAAGAAGAGAGGGCATAATCAGCCCCCCACCGCCCTCCTCCCCCCTGTTTTTAAAGGGTTAAATAGGTAGAATTGTTTTCTTACCCCACTATCATCTGATGGGGCGGTCTCTGGCTGTGAGATGATGACTGACTTCAGAACTACTGGGTCAATCATCCCTGATGTTGTCTCCTTCTCTACCAGCTTGAGCAGCGCTGTACAGGTGGAAATAAAAGGACAGGGATCTAGTAACAATGTTTAAATCAACAAAACCTACTTATAACTCTAGTGGATCTCTCATACCTTGTTGTATTTGTATTACCAGTACGAACATGGAACGGGTTTGGGTTTTTTTATAGAATTTCTGTTTCGTCAAAAAGATATTTACGACTGAAGTGTTCAGATATTTATCTATCGACTGGACAGTTATAACTGTGTACAAAGTCAGTGCAATGAGTTAGTGAATATCACTTTGCATTTTTGCTCATTACTGGGCCATATAGCATCTATTAGTAAATCCCTTTAAAGAAACATGCTACTGCCAATGGTAGAAATTAGGTAAAATGTTGTTTGTTTGCTCATTCCCGCCAGTGGAAGTGGAATTGGTGGCCCAAAGCTACTGTGCCACCAGGCCTGTGCTAATGTTAAGCATTGTGTTAGTTAGTTCTCAATGCTTAGAATTGTTGTGGGGGATACTTCATGCGCATGATCAAGGATAAAATCTGACATCAATTTTCACCTCTTTCACTAGGTAAACATTGTTCTTTTTCTATGAAAATATCACATATCATTCAGAAGAATCTTACACTGATATTGGTATATGATTGAGGTCTCAAATATCACTTTTGGTAAAATGATATACAGAATAATGCATTCCATATCTGCATTCTTCTAAAAACACACAACAGTAAGTCATTTTCTTTATTTTCAGATGAACCTAATTAGAAGTTATATGTGGATGCACTGAAAAAATCCTAAATGATTGAAAAAGTTAAACTTTTTTGATAGATTTAAACGAAGGGAAATTTACTAGAAATAAATATACTTAATGAAATTAGCACAGTGAAATAATCGTTGCTGAGAATACATACCTGTGTATCCACCCGTTGCCATGCTGACATAAGCAATTTTTTTCTGAAAAAATACAAAAGAAAAGAAGCATGAACAAATGATATATCCTGTAAAAAATGAGAAACAGAATAAATTCCTCATCTCCATGACTAGAAAGAGATGCTTGCCCATGAATATGTAAACAAAAAAATGGTAAGCTAACTGATAATTTGTTGCCAATTTTGTGATGGTTGATCATTATGGAGAGTTTCCAATGACCATGAGAAGAAAAATGATAAGGATACCGATACCCCCCCCAAAAAAAAAAAAAAAAAAAAAAAAAAAAAAAAAAAATAAATAAATAAAATAAAATAAAATAAAATAAATAAATACAAATCTATGTGTACACACATACCAGTATTTCTCGTACAGTGATCTAATATTGAACATGGGGAAAATGTTGCCAATTTTGTGATTTAGTGAAGGAAGTTTGTGAAGACTGTATGTATTGGTCCTCTTGCTCTATCCCCGATGCCTTGAAGCAGCTCCCCCTGTGACCCCGCATATTGTTGCCAATCCCCTTGCCAATTTAGTGATTTAATGATCTTGTCTTTTACTGACAGTTTATTATCATGGAACATGTAAACTGGGCTCCAAAAGAAACTTATCACTTCTTCAGAGCGACACACATTAAAATCCATAGCATAAAAAGTAATCATAATTGGGCATAGAATAGATATAATACTCCTTACCAAGCTCATCTAAAAAAATTATGTTTGCTTTAGTAAACAAAGAATAAAATAAGGTGAAATCGCAAGAGGTCATTTTTCAAAAATCACAGAAACGGCTCGCTTTCCGGGCACAGAGCTCGGTACGGACAATAGCCAGTCTAGTGGTTACATAATCCGCTTTGAAGTTGAATGAATAGCTATTGAAAGTTCTGAATAGACCGCATTTCGTGGAGGTTCGCAGCGAGCAGTTTCTGTGATTTTTGAAAAGTGACCTGTAGTGATTCCATGGCATTTTTCTCTTTTTTGGCAAAAGCAAACTTGTAATTTTTGAGATATGCTTCATAAGGAGAATAATAGCTTATCTATGTCTAAATATGAATCGACTTGGTGCTATGGATTTTAGTGAGCGTCGCTCTGAAAAAGTGATAAGTTTCTTTTGGAGCCCAGTTTATATTGATGACTGTGAGTAGAAATAAAGATACAATGTTCTTATTCTCTCTCCCTTTCTAAGCTTGTGTATGCTAATCCATGTTGATCTTACTTACACAGTGCTATGATATTGAGCAAGAGTGAAATGTTGCCATTTTTGCAATTTAGCGATCTCACCTGCAGGAAGTTTGCGATGACCATGTGTAGGTATTGGTCCTCCTCCTCTCGGCCTGTTCCCATGAAGCAGAGGTGTTCACCCGCAGCCTGTGAGCCGGCCGATAAGGACTGCTGTTGGGCTGCCAAAAGGGCCTTTACTGCACTTGCAAACTCTGCTGGCTGTTGAAGCATCTGTAAGAATATGAGAGAGCAATTTACATCAGTATTTATTTTATTGTCTAGATTTGACTTAAAGGGACTCCAAGTTGAGAGTATTTCAAAGAATAAAAGGACCATTGCTGAGCTGCTAAAGGGACCTTCTAAATTGGACCTCTTTTTAAAGAAAAAAAGGATATATGCAACAGTGACAATGATTACTTTACAACATCATCATCGTTGTCATCATCACCATCATCATCCCCATCACCACCATCATCATCACCATCACCACCATCGATATCATCATCACCATCATCATAATCATCACCACCACCATCATCACCATCATCATCATCATAACCACCACCACCATCACCACCACCACCCCCATCATCAACACCATCATCATAGTCACCATCATAACCATACACTTCAAAACCTTACCAGGTTTGCATCGAGATGGAACGCTGTGGCTAGGTGGCTCCTATTGTATTGGTCCGCTGGCCTGCAGTCCACCACAAAGTAGCTGATGCCTTCACCGGGGCCCTGTGTGACGGCCTGTAATAGCTCGGACGGGTTGACTAGCAGACACAGTGAACTGGGCCCCTCCGGTCCCTCCTTGGGACCCGCAAAGTTGGACCCAAACAGCGACTGGTACTCCTGTAGGGAGTAAATGCAAATCGGTTACACTCTTAAAGGGATCTAGTAACTTTGTTGACAGGGGCAAAAAGTAATGAGTGGTTGATACAATGTATATTGTTGTTATCTCATATGTCCACTGGGTGTTGTGTAAAAATTTCAAGCTAAATTGACATTATATGGCCGAGTAATGAGCAAAAATGCAAAGTTGATATTCACTAACTCATTGCAGTCACTTTGTACAAGGTTTTCGTGGTCCAGTGGATAATTTAACATCTGAACACTTCAGAACACTTATATCGTAATTATCTTTTTAATGAAAGGGAAATTTGAAAAACCAAAACCTGTCCCATGCTTTTATTGTTAATACGAATACAACAAGGTATGAGGGAACCGCTAGAATTCCAACTGGATTTTAAGGATTTGGACAAGGCTACCGAGTCCCTTTAAAATACAGTCAACCTGTCTCAGTCTGTCTATAGCTGCAGCCAACCTGCCTATAGTGGCCACTAAAAGCAACCCTCTACAGAAAAAGACAGTGTTATGGAACCTGTCTACTGTGGCCAGTCTTTTTGTTTCCCTTAGCTGGTCACTATACACAGGTTTGACTGCAGATGTCCCATAGTTAAGTTAAAGTTAAAGTCTTTCCCGTGCCAATGTTGGCACATAAGGCGGCGCCTATCTCCGTTTCATTAGCCCTAGGCCACACGTCTACTAAATGTAGCGAAAGCTACAGAAGGGGGCCAGTCTTCTGGTAACTTGTGTGATTAACTTTCCCTTCTCCATTCTATAAATGCCGAGCGCCTGGCTAGATTGGCAGAAGGTACCATTTTTTAAGTCTTTGGTATGACCCGGTCTGGGTTCGAACCCGGGACCTCCCGTGCATGAGGCGGACACTCTTACCACTAACCATGCTCGGTGTCCCATGGTCATTGTTAAGTCTGTTATTCTAAGTTCTCCAAACAAAAACAACAGACAAAGTGGAGAGAAAAGTCTGTGGTGTATTTGAAGCGCAGTTTTGAGCAAGACCCAAAAATATATCAATATTATTTTGCAAAAACCATCAACTAATCCACCAAAGCCAACCAAATAGTCATCAGTCCATGCTTCATTATTTTCCACCACCCAAAAGACAAACAAACAAGCAACCCGATCTATTCACCCATCACCTTCTAAAAACAGAGAACAAACAAATAAAAAACCGACACATAAAGGCAAAAGGCAAAAGGCACGTAGAGGGCGCCAAACCTAGACTTACCCTCCTGAATGACTGTGGTGTCTTTGAAGCGTAGTATTGAGCCAGACCAAAGAAATCAAAGTGGATAAATATTAAACATAATTTTTTTCCACCACCCAACAACCCAACTGAACAGCCATCTATCCATCCAATGTTACAAACAAACAAACAAACAAACAAACAAACAACAAACAAGCAGCCTAATCAAACAGTATAGTTCCACCCATCACCCCGTAAAACCAACCACCCAACAAACAAACACACAAACAAAACAAATAAGCAAACAAACAAACAAAACAAACAAAACAAGCAAACAAACAGTCATCCATCCACCCATCACACCCTAAATACAAAGAAACAAAAACAGACAAACAAACCATAATGAGAGTGGATGGCGCTAAACCTAGACTTACCCTCCTGAATGACTGTGGCGTCTTTGAAGCGTAATATTGAGCCAGACCAAAGAAATCCTCCACGTCGTCGGCGTCTAGCTGACCAGGGAAGTGAGCCAGGCAGGTGACCAGTTCATCCCGGCTAGACTCTGTCATACCCATGATGTGCTCTCTGTAACACAAAACAATACAACAACAAACAAAACATTTACTTTCATTTTTTATTAAATTTTGTCCAACACTGATGCATCAAACACAATATAATCTGAACAATATTACATTTATTATCAATACAATACAACAATAAATCATACATAGACAAATATCCAGACAAAATATGATGTAATAAAATATAATGAAATTTCTTTTATGATCAAGGGAAGCGGGCTAGGTTGCTCGTTAAATCAGACCAAAAAGTATTACTGTAATTAACTTACTTTGCATTGACAAGAATGACTAGTACTAGGAAGAACTGGAGAAATGGATCGGCCTACTCCACATGGACTGCAAGATTTCCAGACAATAGATTACCTTAAATTTTCTTTCATGATTAAAGGCAGCGGGCTAGGTTGTTGGTTAAATCAGATCATTGTTAACAATGTTGATTTGAGGTCTTCAGACTTACTTTGAATTGACAAAGATTAGAAGTCGTCTGGTCGGAAGAACCGTTGAAAAGGATCGGCCAATATTCAAACTGCACAATATCCAGACAAAATATAATTTCCTCATTTTTTCTTTCATGATCAAGGGAAGGCGGGCTATGTTGCTCGTTAAATCAGACCAAAAAGTACTAATTTGTTGTCTTCAAACTTACTTTGCATTGACAAGGATGACTAGTCCTAGGAAGAACTGGAGAAATGGATTGGCCTACTCCACATGGACTGCAAGATATCCAGACTACAGATCATTGCTTCACATGCCTGTTCTTTCATGATATCAGGAAGGCGGGCTATGTTGTTTGTTAAATCAGACCAAAAAGTACTACTGTAATTTAGGGATTTAAAACTTACTTTGCATTGACAAGAATGACTAGTCCAAGGAAGAACTGGAGGAATGGATCGGCCTGCAGGAAATACAGGCTCCACATGGACTGCACGATATCCAGACTACAGCTGCCTGCAAACACCGTCAGGAACTGCAGACAAAAAATGAAGAAATACAGTCAAACCTTCTCTAGCGACCACCGGGGCCCCATAACATAAAGATTCACGATTAATCGTATGATCAATCAATTGATCGGTCGATTGATTGTACGATCAATTAATTGATCGTACGACCAATTAATTGATCGTACGATCTTTATGTTACGGGGCCCTGTATATAAACAGGGCTCAACACTAGCACTTGCCCTATTGCCCGGGGCAAGTAAAAATTGATGTCGGGCAAGTAGAATTTCATAAATTGCCTAGTTTATTGCCCGATTGGGCAACCAGCATTTTCTGTTCAACAAGAAAAAATGTAAATTTCCTTCCAGGTAAATGTCATGTAGAAACAAGAGAGAAATTTGCAGTCAAGCAGATCAAGCTACCTAGAGCACAATTTATGTTCCTTTTTTCACATTGTTTTTTGTTGTTTTTTTGTTTTGTTTTTTTTTTGGGGGGGGGGCAAGTAGGACAAAAGTTAGTTTGGAGGCTTGTTTATAAAGACCTCAAATCTCGGCTGCCAAGGAAGGTAGTGTTTATGTAAATTGAGTCGTCTATAAAGATACCTGCTTACAAAAAACGTCTTTTCTGTCACCCTTGGGTGGTCTTTATACCCAGGTTTCACTGTTACAGATAAGCATTACTGACTATGAAAGATACATTATACATCGGTGCACAAAGGCAATACTGTTTTTGTTCTTACAAGACATATTGGCCCGTATTCACAAAGGAGGTTTGTACAAACCCCGGTTCAAACCGTGGTTTACATCTATGGAATGCCAATTGTAAACTGGAGGGAGAATGTAAATTCCTTACTTGTTAACAATGTTGATGGTACACATTTTCTCTCCATCAGTTTACAATTGGCATTCCATAGATGTAAACCGCAGTTTGAACCGGTGTTTGTACAAACCTCCTTTGTGAATACGGGCCATTAAGACTAGATAGATCTTCGACTGCGCGCAGTCAAAAATGATGCCTCCGCCATTGCACGATTTTTATATCAAGCCCAAATTAGCATAATAATAATAATAATATTGTTGATTTATATAGCGCCTAATATGATTGATAATCATCTCTATGCGCTTTACAATGCACTGAAATAATTCTGTATACACAATTGTGATTTTAATCTGTCAACCAAGTAAAAATGTTTGGTTACACTCACCCACTGTTTGGTGTATGCATCTGGGAATATCTTCCTGGTTTCCAGGAAATTGCACAGCTCTGGTTCGTGGTACATCACCAGCAATCTGAAGAGATGGTACGTTCTACTCAGCTCAGCCGTCTCTCTGCAAAAATACATGAATTATTAAAATCAATAACATTTGATGCATACATATGTACATCATGAAATAAGTGTGTGTACAAGATATTGAACCTATTGACAACTGAGTAGACGGTTTCAAGAAAATATAATTCATCCATCAAACAATTGTAGAGAAGCACTTTTTCTATGAGTAGCGCCACCAGTGGTCTAAGTATGTCCAGCCAGCCTTTTCCCAAATCAAAATTGACACTTTCTTCATCAATCAATTTTGTTTTCCATTCGCAAATCTAAATCAGGCTGAATTCTTACAGTGGGACATATTTGGTCATGAGGGCGCAGAAACAGTTGTAGAGAAGCGCTTTGTCCATGTGTAGCGCCACCAGTGGTCGGAGTCTGCCCAGCCATCAATTACCCAAGTCATACTTAGCGTTCGGTACCTTTGACAACAATGTCACTGACACTACAAATCAATATGAATTTTTTGTTTTCATTTACAAATCTTATCAGGCTGAATTCTTACAGTGGGACACATTTGGTCATGAGGGCACAGAAACAGTTGTAGAGAAGCGCTTTGTACATGTGTAGCACCACCAGTGGTCCGAGTATGTCCAAGCAAGCCATTGCCCGAGTCATATTTGAGGTTGCTTCATAAATTAAATTTTTTATTTACAATTTTAATCAGGCCGGTATCTTACCGTGGGACATATTTGGTCATAAGTGCGTAGAAGCAGTTGTAGAGAAGCGCTTTGTCCATGTGCAGCGCCACCATTGGTCCGAGGATGTCCAGCCAGCCATTGCCTGAGTCATACTTGAGGCTCTTTGACTTGCAGTAGAAGGTCACCACAGACTCAAGTTCACTGACCAGCGAGAGCTTCTCCTCTTCAGAATTATCGAGTTTGTCTGAAGAAAAAAAAAATGAAATGAAAATTAGCTGATATAAAGCTGCATCACTTTGTGAGATCCCTCGCACTTACAAAAGTGGATTTAATTATCCTTAGGTTTAAAATGCAAGCCTCCCCACTAACTTGTTTGTGTACTGGCCCGTTCGGGAAAGTAAAATCATAAATGTTTACATTTTACTTGCTCTCTTACTTCAAGATGAGATTTACACATATAAAATAACATTGTTCTCTTGTAGTGGAAGTCCAAAAAATACACGGGGGCAAAGGGCGATTCGCCCCCGATACCTTTAAAATCGCCCCCGTGAGCAACGGCACGGGGGCGGAAACATCTTTTTACATGATCGGAAAGCGCCAGAAACGTACCAAACATGGCATAATCAGATAGATCACATCATGATAATCATTTATTAGACCCTTGAGCAGTGAAAACGATGTAAAACAAAAAGAGCCCCCGTGAGACCCAAAATAGCCCTCGTGAATAATTTCACGAGGGCGTTTTTTTCCCTCAAAATTTTCAAAATCGCCCTCGTGAAAAAAAAAAGTATTTTTTGGTTGAGTGCAACAATTATATAGTTTCCCAATAGGGCAAGCAAACTAGACAATTTTAAAATGTTACTTGCCCGACATCAGTTTTTACTTGCACAGGCAAGCGGGCAAGTGCTAGTTAATGCCAGGTTAATGCCAGGTTTATAGAGCTTCTGCTGGTTAATGCCAGGTTTATAGAGCTTCTGACTTTTTGAGCAATGAAAGGGGAGACATGGGACGTTCCCCCATTCGAGGCTCTGGGCCGAGTCACATTTCGGACCAGTATCTGACCGTTTCATCTAGCAGTCAGTCACAGGTATAACTTCTGAGAAACAGATGTGCAAAATATTCCAAAATAGTAAGTTGACTGTGTAAATTAAAATTTGTGGATCTAACAATATCATAATCAGATGAAGCTAATCCAAGATGCTTGAAATGTCAATTCCAACAAAGTAAGCTGATTGTGTAAAAATAACATTTTCTACATTATTAGCTTACCTACGAAATATAAAAATTACCCAGGCCATACATGAAGGTGATTTTCATAAAATCATGAACAATGGATGCTATACTTTTGAAATAAGGGTGACAATTACGCTTTGGAAGTGTTTCAAATTTGGCGGTCGGGGCGTAGGGGGTACTTACCTATGAAATTCTTGCAGTCGTTCCGGAGGGTGTCCTGCTCAGGGAGGTCAAAGATGCCGTTGAAGGAGGTGAAGGCATTCGCCTTCCCGGCAACATTCAGGCAAATCTGAGATGACAGGGAGAGAACACGATTTGAGGTTTAAAGTGATCCGTGTAAAGTGTCAGATATTGCACAAACTGACATTTGAGACTTCAATCCTATATCAATATCATTGTAAAATAGAATTGAAAGATTTGTGAAAGTTTGAAAGAAAACGAACACTGTTTACCTAGTGAAAAAAACGAATATTGAGTTTATATTTTATCACCGAATACTGATTGTCTGTTGTAGATTTGTCGCAGTAATAATCATCCGTTTGATCTTGACGATATCCGCACCCGTGTACGTGTATACAGATGGTACGGAATTCATGGAATTTGCGCACGCTAGGCTCAAAGTTCAGTGGGTCGGGAAAATTTCCCACGCGCGCTGGCCGGACGTGTTCAGCGACGACAATTGTACTTTTTATCAAAACCGTTAGCTATAATGATTTTCAATGATAATTATCTTCATACTAAAGGGACATTTGAAAAAATCGAACCCTATTTTATTCTTCCCTTACCAAAAGCTAAACAACACGGCAGAAGAGAAACGAGGAAGCTCCAAGTATTTTTCGTGGAGTTAGAGACTTTACATGGATCACTTAAGATTTGTGAAGAAGTCAAATCTGACATGGCAGCAAAAGAAAACAATCATGAGAAATGATGTGAGGTTTAACATTTGGGAAGAAGTCAAATTTGTCACTATTTGTAAGGAGTGCAGTCAAAACATTGATGGACGTACGGGCATTTGCCTTTTCTGTAACATTCAGTCAAATCTGAGATGACAGGGAAAGAAAACATTTTCTTGAAAAAATTATGAGAGGTTTATCATTTGTTAAAGGAGTCAAATACAAACTAGTATTACCATTTACATTATAGACAGGGCTCGACACTAGCATTTGCCCGCTTGCCCGGGGCAAGTAAAACTTGCTGTCTGGCAAGTGAAATGTCATAAATTGTCTGGTTTGCTTGCCCGATTGGGCAACTGAATAATTGTTCAACTATGAGAGAACAATGTCATTTCTTACATCTAATTCTCATCAAGAAGTAAGAGGGCAAGTCAATTTTATATTGGGGCAAGTAAACCTTCAAAATTTATGATTTTACTTGCCCAAAAGGGCCAGTAGAGAAAAAAGAGTTAGTGTGGAGGCTTGTTATAGATGTGGAATAAGGATAGTTCTAGCTCTACATTGATCCATATCATGACACAAACCTTCCATGCGGAGCACCTGTAGATGTTGGGGATCTGACGCCCTTTGCAGATGTTTCTCAGCGTGCCGAAATCGCATCCCTCCACCAGAGCCTCCTCTAGGTCTATGTGCCTTCAGGAGAGAAAGGGACAAAATAGGAGAGGGAGATATAACAGCAACAGTTATTTGATATGCTATTCACCCGAGTATCACAGAGCTTTACATTATTAGTATCCTGAGCCCATATCCATACAAGCATACTAGCTTAGTTCCTAGTCTATTTTGGATGGTGCGCCTAAGAATGAAGTTAACATAATATCTTTTTAGTTGATAACTAGGGTTACCTTAGAGGGTTCTTAAGGCTTACCTAGCTAACCCTATTTGGGGACTAGGAAACTGTTGGTTGCTCACTAAATCGTATCATTTAAAATACACTTAGCAAGGAACTATGGGGCCAGGGCCCCGTTGCAGAAAGAGATACAATCGATTGTAAGTTGCAATTGATCGTATGTCAGATCACGTGTTCTAGATGCGCAAATCTGATTGGTTGAAACGCATAAGTTTTCTGACTTACGATCAATCGTAACTTACAATCGATTGTATCTCTTTCTGCAACGGGGCCAAGGTCAATGAAATCACATTGCAATCATTCCTGTACACAAAGTGCACACATACATCAGGAGCCGAGGAGCTTGACATGTATGCAGGACCAGCCCCAGCTTCAAGGCATGACAAAACCACACCCCCTCCACCAGAGCCTCTCGTAGCCCATTTCATAAAACACTTGCAATTGTTGTACATGTAAGTGTTCAATTATTGTAACTATTTGGTCATCAGTCAATCAGCATGGAGCATTAAAGCTGTTGCCATGGTAGTTACAATAGTTTGGGACACTTACAACAATTGCAAGTGTTTTATGAAATGGGGGGGGGGGGGGGGGGGGAGGGGCGCACAGGGGCCTATCCTAAAATAATTTGACAAAAAAACAAACATAAGGGAAACATATTTTGTATTAACAAATAAATAAAACAATTATGACATACAAAAGGTGCGCCCTAGGTCTATGTGCCTTCACAGAGAGAAAAGGAACAATTAAAGATGGAGAGATATAACAACAACAGTTATTTGATAAAGCACTCATCACACCAGATCAGGGAATTTTTTTTTTTTTAAATTGTTTGGGGGGCTACTTTTCAAGCTCCCCTGCATGAAAAAGCACACAAATTTACACTGAACTCTGTGCAAATTTACAGGGGCTCTTTAATAGCATTTCCGGAAATCGCCCTGAGCTCCTAGTGTTTATTTCACTGCTTAAAGTGAAACCAGTAAAGTGTCTAACTCCACGAAAATTACTCGGAGCTTCCACTTGTTTGGTTGATGGTAAGAGAAGAATAAAATAGGGTTAGATTTGTTAAAATCCCCTTTTAGTATGACGATATCTATCATTGATAATCATCAGCTCAAGAGCGTTAATGAACGGTCATAAACCTCATACACCTTATACAGTAATTCGTTGTAAAAGCTGACGCAAAATTTTCACACATCATTCGGACATATCTTACAATGATTTTGGTATAGGATTGAAGTCTCAAATGTAATTTTGGGCAATATCTGACACTTTACAGGTGCACCTTTAACATTATTAGTAGTACCCCAGTCAACGGAATCATATTGCAATAATTCCTGCATACAAAGTGCATGAATACATCAGGAGCCGCCGAGAGCTCAACATTGACGCAGGTTTATGTGCCTTCAAAGAAAGAAGGAAAAGATAAGAGGACAAGATATGAGAGGGAATCAGAGGGAGAGATCCGGGCCAAGAGCTCGACATTGACGCAGGACCAGCCCCAGTTTCACGGCATGAAAAAACCACACCCCCCAACCAGAGCCTCCTCAAGGTCTATGTGCCTTCTGAGAGAGAAAGAAAAGATGAGAGGAAAAGATTAAGGGCAGAGTGCTCAACCATGACACAGACCTGTCTAGACAAGAATAATGCAAAAAGGAAGAGCTCTAGAGCATCCGTTCTTGACAAAAAGAACAGGGTGTTTCACAAAGATTCTAAGTTGAACTTAAATCTGAGTTGGACTTAAAAAGTATGGAAAGCCATTTGTAGCTGTGGAATACAACATGTACAGTATTAAAAAGCGAAAAGGCAAATATTTTACAGTTTTCAAAGATATTACATCAAGAACGTGAAATCTCCTTGATAATAGTAAATATTAATGCTTTGAATCAACATTTTATGCCTTCTAAAAGGACTTTTACCCCAAAATAATTAAAAGAAAGAAACGGCTTTCCATAACTCCTAAGTCCAACTTAGAGTTAATTCCAATTCTTTGCAATTGCATGGAGTATCCGTTCTTGACAAAAAAGAATGAATGCTCTATTCTAAGCAATCGCATGGAGCTGGGCATCCATTCTTGACATAAAGTCTAGATGCTCTAAGCCCTTAAATGCAATTGCATGGAGTATCTGTTTTTTTTTGCTGTGGGTACTGGCACACGTATGTACACACATAACAATACTGCACTGTTCAGCCTGCATTGCACTGATAATGTGCGAGGCCCATGTCAGAATCGCATGGCACCTATGCATTTAGTATACACCCTTTGCCATGCTGTAATTGCATGTCTGGCTTGTAAATGGTCATACCATGTATGACCATTTACAAAGTAGATGTGGGTACTGGGTACATGTCTCTCTATCTAGAGAATGCCTGCGGCTTCCCACTTGCTGCAGCTTGAACTGTAGACTTAGGTAGGACTCATCAAGATCTCCATTTATAAATTACAGAATGGAAGAAATGTATTTATAATATGGAGAAACATGTTCGAACTAGCTGACAAAGTCGAACTTCAAAGAATGCAATTTTACATTTGTACAGCTCAATGAAAATGACAAAATACACTAGTAATAGTATTATTGCCACTAATAATTAATTTGAAAAAATGTTACAAACATTACAAAGCCGCGATCAACATCCATTCTCTAATTAATTGACTCGAGATTGTCTTCATTTCCTACTTTCAATACATTTCCAGGATATAATTTTACCATACATAATCAATGCATAATCTTAAATTAAAAACAAATATCAAATCAGTTCAAACTTTCAAACTCAAGGATTTTCACAATCAAATTTTGATCTAAATTATTAATTATAATTTTATATCCATTTATCTAATTATAAATTAAGACTTAGTTTTGACTTGTGACTTGTGTACTGTGTACAGACTTTGATTTATATTAAGAGAAAACAATAATAAATACAATTTACATCAAACTTAGGTGCCCAAACTGACGTCTGCTATACTAAAAGTAAAAGGTATTTCATTTTTATTTGTTTCAAGTGTCACAAGAATAGGGCCCCGCCCATGAGACCAAGGCCCCGGGCCCGTCGGCACAAGGCACTTCACGGAACCGTACGATCTATACAGATTGTAGCTGCTTCATTTCAACTTCCACGTACAAATTGTTGCATGCATTTCCAATGGAAATGAATGGGCCTTCGATTTTACATCGATCTATTAAATGCACACGCACACACATCCAACCAACATTCACATGCCCGCTCGTGCCTTCAAGAAGGCCTTAATCAATCTCATATTTCCAAATAATTAAGGGTACCTGTAGTTAGCTCAAATATTATTAATACATGTTACACAAGTGATTAATTAACCACTTTTTAACTTACCAGCTTGTATCATCGCCCGCAGAGGCTGCCATTTTCTTCGATGACGTTGTCGCGAACTCGCGATACCGGAAGTAAATGGGGGCGTACAATTGCATGCACTGCACTGGTACTGTTATATTGCATGCATGTCGCATACATGCACGCAGCAAGTACGGTAGCGCTGCGATATATTGATCTTGAGCGTATGTATATGTTGCGGATATAACAGCTCGGAGTAAATTAAATGTAAAGATTTCAAAGCTAATTTACTTCAAATGTGCTCTTTCAATTGGATTTATTTTCAAGGAATAGACACAGGATAAACCCGTCTTCCGTGCACCAGTGTTGTCGTTGTGATTGTATAAGTAGCCTTCGTACGACATTCGCCGCTACCGATGTGACCATAATTTTGTGAAAATGTGTCGATTTCTGCCAATCTTCCTCTTCCGCGAAGGCTAGCGCTAACGGAGCGTTGTCGCGTGTGTAAACCCGCGAGTGGAGCCCGCAAGGTAGCGCTAGCGAAGCCTTCGTGCACGCGATAGAATGGCGGCGGGGCACGGCGGTAAGCGCGGCTTCATGCAGTGGGCGAGGGATGCGGTGGAAGGTTTCATGGTGCAGCCTCGCCCAGCGCTCAGGGTCGAAAAACGGACCCTGGAGAGGACTTGGAAACTCATGGAGAAAGTCATGAGATTATGTCAATATGACAAGATGAAACTGAAGAATAGCCCGCCTTTCATTCTGGATATTCTTCCCGAAACCTACCACCATCTCCGGCTAATTTGGTCGAAGTATGAAAACGATGACAAACTCTCGGAACTTGTTGAAAATGAGTACTTCAAAATCTTTGTCGACAACATCAACAAAAAGGCCAAGCAAACGATACAACTTTTCAAAGACAATAAAGAGAAGATGTATGATGAATCTTCCACATGTAGGAGACAACTCAATCGAATGTCCTTGATTTTTAGTCATAATTTAGCCGAGTTGAAGGCGATATTTCCAAACGGACTCTTTTGTGGGGAGACATATCGCATCACCAAAGCGGATGCGGCTCAGTTTTGGAAGAAGAATTTCGGGACAAGGTATGGCTTCATAAAACTAGACGGTTACAATTTTCTGACAAAAATATACAAATGTTTTATGTTATGAATATCATAATTTGTCAGACTATGTTAGTCTTGTTAATTTATACTGTAATTGGCATGTTAGAATTTGACATTTTGAAAACCATCTCGGCACTTTGCATTGACACTGACAGTAGATATATGGTTCATTGTGTGTGTTTATATGGTTCTGCTAGCACAGTGCAGTGCATGCAGTACTGCTGTGTATTATATACTGTTCGGCTTCAATGCACTCACTATGACCTCCCATAATGTGTGTTATTCTTGTGTGTTTTGATACTGCGTGTATTGTAATTTGCATGTTCTTTCTGTGTGTACATGTACGGTTCATATTATTAATGCACACAACCCGGAAACAACATGTGCATAATTGGCTGAAAATGTCTGATTTGTGTACTACTAATACATAAGTTGTTATGTAATTTAGTATTATATTCACATGCAATTAATAGTTAACATTTTAGTAATTTTTTTATTTTAGCCCCTACATGCTGAAAATTATGATTTACCTTGCTTGATTTGATGAATCTGTTGTTGACAATGATATTTGTACCATTTCTAGCTAGCTGCTAAGCTGCAACTGAACCACATTTAATTTTTAATTTTTAGTGGAACATCAACATTTATCCTTTATAACGATTATAAATATTGCAATTTGCAACATGGCTGGATATATTCACAACTCATTTTAATCTTCTAAATGTCGATAATGATTGATGTTATCCTAATTTTCAAATTTTTCTTCTACCTTTTTAAAAACATGTAGCCTATCATTCCTAATCCTTCTGTTTGATTCCCCCAGCCCCCCCCCCCCCCCCTCTCCCCCCCCCTGGCCCCCGCTCTGCTCCATACTTTCATAATATTACTCATTTTTAAAAAAAACCCTCACTCTTTTTTTTTAAACACTCTGCCATGGTCAACTCTATTCACAGTAATTATGGATATTAATCTAGATCGTTAATCTTCTCTTCCTTTTCTCATCCTAGTTCTCCTCATTCTCCCACCTCCTCCTCCTGCTCCTCCTCCTCCTCCACCTCCTCCACCACCTCCTCCTCCTCCTCCTCCTCCTCCTCCTCCTCCTCCTCCTCCTCCTCCTCCTCCACCTCCTCCTCCACCTCCTCCTCCACCTCCACCTCCACCTCCTCCTCCTCCTCCCCCTCCCCCTCCTCCTCCACCTCCTCCTCCTCCTCCTCCTCCTCCTCCTCCTCCTCCTCCTCCTCCTCCTCCTCCTCCTCCTCCTCCACCTCCACCTCCTCCACCACCTCCTCCACCTCCTCCTCCTCTTTCTCCTCCACCTCCACCTCCTCCACCACCTCCTCCACCACCTCCTCCTCCACATCCTCCTCCATCTCCTCCTCATACTGCTTCTCTTCATACTGCACTAGCTTCTCCTTCTCCTCCTCCATAGTCTCCTCCAACCATTTGACGACTCCTCCTCCTTCTCCCCTAATCCTTCCCCTTTTCCTATTACTCATCCTCTTCCTCCTTCACTCTTCCTCCTTCACTCTTCCTCCTTCACTCTTCCTTCTCTTCCTCTTCCTCCTCCTCCTCCACACTCTCAGGACACACACTCTACACCCTGCTCATCCTCTATTTCTCTTCCTCTTCCTCCTCCCTCTCCCCCTCTCCCTCATTCTCTGTTTCATTCTCCTCCTCAACATTTTAATCCTCTTCCTCCTCCTTCTCTTCCTATACTGCTTCTCCTCCTCACACTCACACTCCTCCTTCTCCTCTTCCCCTTCCGCTGCCCCCTTCTGCCCTACTCCTTCTTTTCCTCCTCTTCCTCCTTCCACTCCATTTCATCCTCCTCCTTCTCCTCCTCCTCCTCCTCCTTCTCCCCATCTCCTTCACTTTCTCCTCCTCTGTTCCTCCTCCTTCTCCCACTTCTCCTCCTCCTCCTCCTCTTCCTCCCATCTTCCTTCTCCCCCTACTCCTCCTCCGCTTTAGTATCTTTCTCCTCTTCTTTTTCCTCTTTTGTATTGCTTTTAAACTCCTCCTTGATTCAGCGAAAAATACACTGGAAATCATAAAGGAGCCCCTGTAAAGGAGCCCCATGATCTAGATAGAGTTCAATGAAAAACAGATTTTAGATTATTATTTTCATGTAGCCCTAGAAAAAAATAATGTTAATTTTGTCCCTGTCTTGAAGCACATGAATGAAATGTTTCTTTTCATGTCTGCCTGCTTTTTAATGGGCACTCAGTAATAATGAAATTGCATTGAACTTTGTGCCGATTAAAGGGATCTAGTAACTTTGTTGACAAGTGCAAAAAGTGATGAGTGATTAATGAAATGTGTATTGGTGTGATATATGATATGTCCACAAAGTAATGTGTAAACATTTCACGTTAATTGACTGAGAAATGAGCGAAAATGCAAAGTGATATTCACCAACTCATGTTGCAGTTACTTTGTACACACGGCTTAAATTATCCTGTAGTCAGTTTAACATCTGAAAACTTCATGAAATCGTAAATATCTTTTGAACGAAATGGAAACTTGAAAAACCGAAACCTGTCCCGTGCTTTCATTATTAATATGAATATGACAAGGTACAACTCCAAGTAAGTTTTGAGGATTTGGGCAATGTTACTAGATCCCTTTAATGGAGGGTCTTTTGGGCTTGACACAGGACCCCGAGTATACATTTTCACTAACACTGTACTATGTACTGCCAGCAAATTGATTAGTCTGAAAGCGCATGAATGTACGAGGGGCGTTCAATAAGTTCATAGCCCAACCATGAAGGAGCAGGAAGTTGGGTTACCTAATGTTCTGTATGCAATGTTGCATCCTTCACATGGTCAGTGGTGCAAAGCCAGGTCAGTTGTATTCTGTTTCTGATCTAGACAGGCTTTTATTGATGCAATGTCCATTAAAAGTCACTTGCAAAATGTTGGAAAATGAAGCAATGCAAGTTGCTGAGAGACATATGATGACACACGCGGTACCCCGGGGTACCGTTGTACCCCGGGGTACCGCGTTGTGTAGCGCCATCTTGCGTCCAACCGTACCGCAGCTATTGCGTTGTGCATGCAGTGCAGCGCGCGATTGTATGCACGCTATACCCACAGTACAGCCCTAAAAATTAAATAAATAATTAAACAAAATGGCGGATTTTTGTCTGGTACCCCGGGGTACCGTTTATGTCATCATATGCTGCTCGAGGACAATGTGCCTGCTCACAAGAGCCAGGTGACTTTTGAAAAGCTAATAACGGCGGGATTGGTTTGTTGATGATTCCTCCTTATCCCCCAAACCTGGTATCGTTAGATCTCTTCTGACATATGAAGACAAAATCTCAAGATTGTGATTTTCAGGAGGATAATGAGACAAAATCTGCCAATATGTAGGTTTTTGAGAGGTCTTTAAGAGACATCTTCAAGGAGGCCCTTGAGGCCCTCAGGAAAAATTCTGAAAAGCTCTTGGCTGTACATCAGTATTATATGGATGAAAGAACACCTGTATATATTAATCGATGTTGCACCTTGACTCCTTCAAGGTTGGGCTACGAACTTATTGAACGCCCCTCGTAAATCACTGATTCTGGTCTATAACTGAGACGGAATATAAAGTACATGTGTACTAAGGACTTAGCTAATATATCTTAAAGGGACTGGGTAACAAATCCAAATCCTCAAAATAATTTTTTCATTCTAGCGGTTCCCTCATACCTTGTTGTATTCGTATTAACAATAAAATCATGGGACAGGTTTCGGTTTTTCAAATTTCCCTTGCGTTACACGATCGAAGTATTCAGATAAGAAAAACTCCGAGCGAGTTTTTCTTCTGTGTACAAAGTGAGTGCAGTGAGTTATTGAATATCACTTTGCATTTTCGCTCATTACTTGGCCATGCAATGTCCATTTGACTTGAAATTTTCACACAATACCCTGTGGACATATTATGACATAACAATAATATACATTGCATCAACCATTCATCACTTTTTGTCAACAAAGTTACTAGATCCCTTTAACAACGTGTAGTGCGTGTACATTTATGACACTGCATTTTATTCAGGGATCATTGTTAAAGCTCACTCAAGTATCGTATTGTTCTACAACACTAAATATAATTGTTCATATTTACTATTTAACTTAGCAGACATGTTGAATAATATCACGATACTGTTGACATGTACACAGAATAAAATGTACATAAATGTACATTGTAGTCTATTTTTGTTAGAAATATATTATAATGTTTTAAAAACAAAACTGTTGTTTTGCTTAAATAAAAGGATCTAGTAACTTTGTTGGCATGTGCTGAAAATGATGAATGGTTGGTAAAATGTGTACAGTTTGAGATAAATTTGAATTTGAGTATTGTGTGAACATTTCATGTAAAAATGGATGTTATGGCCGAATAATGAACAAAACTGCAAAGTGATATTCCCTAACTCATTGCACTGACTGTGTACACAGTTATGACTATTCAGTATCCAGTGGATAATACAAAATTTAAACACTTCTATCGTAAATATCTTTTTAACATTTATAAGGGAAATTTCAAAAACCCAAACCTGTTCCATGCTTCTATCAATTGGTAAAATATACGGATACAACAAAGTATGAGAGAAGTTAGAGACTCACTAGATTTATAACTTAATTTTGTGCATTTGGACAATGTTTAACTAAATATCTGTAGATCCTTTTAACCCAGGAAGCACATGACGGATTACCATTAAAAAAATGTATCATCTACAGACTGTACAGTAGCTGATAGTTAATGACGTGTTCCACTTACTACATTGTAAGTGCACACGTAATAAAATGTACCTTTTGTACCACAACGTTGTTGGTAGTCACCCAAGCGTGAATAGAGCTGAACTCTTGAATTTAATGTGAGCTGAATCTGGGCCAGCCCACTGCCCTCAGCTCGTGACACATACATGTACATACTGTGTATGTGACCGGCTACAGCAAAACCCTGCACTTGTCAGTGAAAATCAAAATGCAGATTTTCATACCAAATATAAAGGCCTCATCCCAAAAGCTTTCATTTCATGCTTTGTTCTAACAAATTGTTCAATAATTGGCAAAGATAGGATTGTTTGTATTTTACAATCAAATAAGTCTTTTACACACATAGTGACTGTGAACTTAACATTCCCATTTCTCAAAGACATGAATTACCGACAAGCGCAGGGTTTTGCTATAGCCGGTCACATCTGTGTGCATGTTTACTTTCAGTATCCACAAGGTTTACCAAATTTCTCAAAATGAAAAATGAATTACTTGTTCATTGTTCATTTATTTTCCACTGTATAAAAAATAACAAAATGTGTGGAATAGTTATCACAAGGTACAACAATATACTTGTAACGTGTATGAAAACTGAACTCTTGAATTACATGTAAATGTGGGCACTGAATCTTGGCCAGCCCACTGCCATCAGCTAACTATCTGTTTACATTTCATGTTTACCTTCCGACTTCACAAGGCTTCCTTTAAAGGTAAAACTAAAAATGAAAATGACTGTACCAGTTAGTGAACTCTATGACTATGTGACCTTACACCACAAAACGACCGTTATGTCGCAGTGGTAGTTTTTCTTTTATTAGCTAAAATAGTCGAATTTTGTTCAAAATTTGAAATTTAGGATTTTGGTATTTTCTGAATAAGCATATCGTAATCTAGCTTCAGTAACATTTTGAGCGTCGGAAATCATGTTTAAATATTATTTTTTCATCTAATAAATGTGATCTTATTACAGCGCCTTAATGGAAATGGATCTTTTAAATGGCCCGTTTCTCCCTTATTTTAAAAATGCTTCAGCCATATTCCAAATATTTGGTGTTCATTTTGAGAGGGTTTGCTTAGTCCAAATATGACGAATGATATACCATGTTAAAGGTAATGACTTCTATTTTAATATTTTATGAAAAGCAGCACAATCATTTTCCCCGACTTATTGGTCGTTTCGTGGTGTAAGGTCACATATGGGCAATTTCATGATGAGAGCGACATGCAACCCATTTTTTATTGCATTTTTGCTCAAATCCTGGTTCTTTTAAAGGTACTAATCAATGTAACAGAATTATTAACCATATTTGTATTGTTGTAACTGAAACCAAAAATGTTTCAATATTCCATACATCACACAACTTGCCAAGACATGTCATCAATGGTATAACATTTAAACATTATTTCAGATGACTCCTGTTTAAAAGAACTATTTTGAACAAAGGCTAGTTGTTTTTTCTATGTCCTTTTTTGTTTCAACGATACTAAACAAAGTTTGAGTTTGAGTCACTCACTGAATTATGTGGAATGGTTTTGACTTAGCCTACTGTGTGAAAAAGGTTTTGTTGAGAGGTAACATTCCCCCAAAAGCAATACAATATTCCTGGCTTTATGTAGTCTCACTCTCAGCCAATAGTATTGTAAAAGAAGTCATCAAAAGTAACGTTACTTACATGGAATTGCCCATATAAATTATCAGTATTATTTGTTTTGTTTTGGGCGAATATGTCTTAATGTATGCCCCCTCCCATGAGCCACCACTTGTGGTAGAGCAGCGTTTCTCAACCTTTTTTAACCCGAGGCCCACTTTGCCCCCTACAAATTTGTTCGAGGCCCACTTTGGCTACTACAAATTTTGTCGAGGCCCACCTTACAAAAACATATTTGGAAAAAATGACAAAATGACAATAAAACAGAAGAAAATAGAAAACTGTGTGGTATCTATATGTCAGTTGCAATGCCGAAAAATGTCTACATACTTTCCATGCAACACTTGAGCTTGCTTGTGGGAAATAAGAAGGTCAAATCGTGGTAACATGTAACATAATATAGCTAAATTTCAGCTGTACATGGTCATTTAAAGGGACTAAGTAACATTGTCCAAATCCTCAAAATAAAATTTTAATTCTAGCGGTTCCCTCATACCTTGTTGTATTCGTATTAACAATAAAATCATGGGACAGGTTTTGGTTTTTCAAATTTCCCTTTCGTTCCAAAGATATGTATGATCAAAGTATTCAGATAAGAAAAACTCCGGGAGAGTTTTTCTTATCGTGTACAAAGTGAGTGCAGTGAGTTAGTGAATATCACTTTGCATTTTCGCTCATTACTTGGCCATGCAATGTCCGTTTGACTTGAAATTTTCACACAATACCCTGTGGACATATGAGATAACAACAATATAAATTGCATCAACCATTCATTACTTTTTGCACATGTCAACAAAGTTACTAAACCCCTCAAAAAAAGTTCGGAAACTCAAGTTTGATCGATCATATCTCTCGTATTTTTTAATAAGAATACTCAAAATCGGTGTCACAATAAAGCCTCATTATATACCTTTCAAATGATGCATTATGTGTAGTGATTATGCAATTGGGGCGATTGCAGTAGCCCAGAGAATAGGGGGAGGCAGGAAGTGAAATCTCGCAAAATGGCCCCAATGCATTCAATTTACGAGTGCAAGACTGTGTTGACCAGTTTTCTAAAGGTTAACATTCTATTGAATGCTGCCACCCTTTCCATTCATCAAAATTGTTGAATTTGATACCATTTTAATGGAAATTATCTCTTCCTTACGATGGCATATTAATCGTAAGGATTATGCAAATGGGGTGTGTGCAGCGAACCGGAATATGGAGATGTGTCGAGTGTGAAATCAGACAAAAAGATATGGAGTTGACAAAAAATCAGAGCGTTGCATTTTTTTCGAGCTTTTGGGAGGATTTTTTAGCATTTCAAATAAAATATTCATGATCAAATATGATATCAACGGAAAGCCCAACAACTCTTCTGTATGAAAATGTGAAATTTATAATGATTTTTGTAAAGGGCGGCTGCAGGGAGATGAATGGGAGGGAGCCTCAAAAGTGACCCATTTTGAATGCAATTAATTACCACCACTTACAGAACCATTATTATTTCATGGTTCCGTGTGGCCAAACATTTGCGAGTGCGCCAATGCTATTCACACGTACGTTTTGAGACAATTGAGATTCCGAATTTGTTCGCTCTGGACAAAGGTAGTTATGCAGACCCATGAACGCAATGGTGATGCGTTTCCAATTTTTTTCTTTTCTGAACTTGTTGATGGAATGGACTACTAAAGATGTTACGTTTCATTTATAAGAATATTATTTTTGGGTGGTGGTACCCTTTAACTCTAATCATGGGGGTACATGTGTCTCTAATTGGCTGAGGTTATTCAAGTCAGATCTTCGATAGTTTGATGGAATTTTAAAAATAAGGAAAGGTTTACCTTGAAAACCACTGGTCATCGATCACACTCGTAACGACTGTATCTCACACTGTGAATTTGGTTTGTGTACTGGTTTCAAGGTCATTTGATCTCCCTTAGATCAATTGTATCATGGAAGGTGTTTCGACAAGCTCTCACAGAGGTCCACCAAGTCCGATCTTCTATGGAAACTTTCATCTGAAGACAACCATCGATCTCATGTTGTATCTCAAACCATAAATTTCTTGTAATGACATGCTTGTAATCTTATCGATGATGTCATTTGCTATTAATCACTCTCCCTTAGATCAGTTGTATCATGGAAGGTGTTTCGGCAGGCACTCGCAGAGGTCCACCAAGTCTGATCTTCGATGGAGACGTTCACTCTGAAGACAACCATCAATCTCATGAACATTTTATCTCAAAACGTGAATTTCTTGTACCATGACATGCTTGTATTCTTGTTGATGATCTCATTTAATATTGATTACTCTCCCGTAGATCAATTGTATCGTGGAAGGTGTTTCAGCAAGCACTCACATAGGTCCACCAAATCCGATCTTCGATGGAGACGTTCGCTCTGAAGACAACCATCTATCTCATGTTGTATAGATCTCACAGTCTCGAACCATGAATTTCTTGTATCATGGCATGCTTGTAATCTATTGATGATTTCATTTGATATCTTGATTACTCTTCCTTAGATCAATTGTATCATGGAAGGTGTTTCGGCAAGCACTCACAGAGGTCCACCAAGTCCGATCTTCGATGGAGACGTTCGCGTTGAAGACAACCATCGATCTCACCCGCAACGACTACATCTCAAACTTTGAGTTTGACGTCTTTACGCGGCTGTTCCAGCCCTGGTCCTCATTGCTAAGGAACTGGAACTGTCTGGCGGTCAACCACAGAGGCTACATGTCCTTCATGACCTATGACGAGGTCAAGAACAGACTGGAACAGTACATCAACAAACCGGGCAGGTAAGTCTGACACAGCTACATGTAGTGTGTACCTAGGCTAAATATTTGATAATAATAATAGTAATGGCCAGTTATAGAGCACAGTAATGTCTACAGGTCAAGGGCCCCATTGCAGAAAGAGATACAATCGATCGTAAGTAACAATTGATTGAGAGTCAGAAAAAAATGTGTGCATTTTAACCAATCAGATATATGCACATTTAGTCACATGATCTGACAATACAATTAATTGCAAAGGGGCCCAGATGTGATTGATAACCTACAAACAAACAGACAAAACAGAACATTAAACAAACCGGGCAGGTACATGTACATTGTAAGTTGACAACTAGTGCTGGTGGCTAGTTGTCAAGGTGACACTAACAAACAGACATAAAACAGAAGATTCAACTAACTGGACAGGTAAGTTGACAACTAGGGCTAGGGGGCAACTAGACAATGTGGCTAGTTGCCATGGGGACACTGCTGGTCACTTAGAACTTTGAATTTTGTCCATTTTTGATCTACAAAAAAGACAAGACAACACTGTGCTGTTGGCTACTTTAGTATTATTGTGTTTTAAAAAAGAACATTCAAACAAACCGAACCAGTATTAATTTTAACAACAGAAGTATGTACGGAAGTAGTGATGTCAAATTATTTTGTTATGCGTAGTAATTGTTCTAGAAACAACTTGTCCTTTGATTCAGGCTTTTGGTAGTGGTTTGGAACTTTGACGAATGCCCCTTAAGCAACCGCTTGATCAACAATGAATGGCTTGCCCGACATTGTTTAGAACCCTTGCATTACCCACGGCAATCAGTACTTATTATCCCAGTAGGTGGACTAGAATTTATAATGCTCTGTGACATCGCACTTGGGTGTAGTCTGTTTGTCTTTTTAATACAAAGGCAAACAGGAAATGAAGATCAGTGGAAACAAGAGAAAATATTTCTGGGAAGTTAAATCTCTCGTGTATTCAGGAGAGAAAGGCTTGAAACATGCCAACAAACAACTTAAAGTAATCTATTATATTAATACGGTAAGCTTCAACCCCTCGAATCGTGTCCCACTCGAGATATCCTCACCCCAAGGATTCGGCGACTCCCCGACTGTCGCGATCGAAGGATATACGTTTTGCGGAGGACAATAAGGCATTCCCGAGTCGCTCCCGCCCCGTGGTCGTCGTCCAGATCGAAGAAAAGGGAAAGTCGGCATTGTCAATTGCCCGTTTAAGACGCCGAGCATTGACTAACGATTTACCGCCGCAACTTTGTTTGACGAACATAAAACGGAGTCGATAAATCGAGTATTATATTGTGAAGCCGCCTTAGATATAACACGTTGCAAAAAAAACACCAGGTTTTGATAAATATCAATATTTATATTGCGCGGATCATATGGTAATGATCGCTATTGCCGATTGGCATCGTGCTAGCACGGGCATGAACGACAATATGACGACAACTTCAATTTGGCTGCACTCATACCACGCATGCAGTATACTCCGTGCCGTACAACCGTGTATATGTTACGGAATCATCTTAATCACCCCCACCGTATCGCGTCTAAACCGCCTTCGGCTAACAGGCCCGTGTTTATTTGCATAGTCTGTTGACCAGAGAATCGAATTAATTCCTACCCCCGACCGTGGTATAAGTGCAATATCGCCATCCCGCGGCAATGCGTTAATTTGCAGTGGCCAACTACCATGATATAAAAATATCGATGCGAACTACCCATTGTATAGTTCAATAGAAATACCAGGGGTGGGGGGGGGGGGGGGCAGAGGGGAGGGGAAAGTATCCGCTCCTGATAGCTGAAGCATACTCCGTCCAAGGGAATATATCCCCGGGTTTCAAAAGAATATGAAAACCGAATAAAATTTCATGAAGTGCATATTAAATGACATTTCGTCATTAGTCTTTTAATACACCCACTATTATCGAATTGCGTCATGATAGTTGTAAACAGAATGTACGGAGGATGGGGTTACATGTTTACCGACAATCGTTCGGATTGGGAGGAAATGCTTTACTTGCCTTTTTACAACACGTACAATGAAAAAGTTAAATATCTCGCAATCCGCACAGGATTGATAATACGACATACGAGTATATAAAAGAGTGTCATTTTATTAAATGTATGAAAAGCCAGCTATACTCATTCCCTCCAGCGCAATTATATATCTCCGGGTTTCAGAAGAATATGATAAACGCATGACAGGGGATAATACTGTTAAAATCGGAAATCAAACCTATAGGACAACATCCTGCAGATTTGGAAAAGGGGGAAAGGTGATCACTGTACCCCTACTAACTTCGTATTATTATTATAGTTAACATTCAAAAAGAGTGTACCGGGGATATCCAATGGGTCGGGTTTATATGTTCACTGAAAGGATGTATCGCAATAACATGTGCAAAAGAGCGGGGTAGAGGAGGGATAGAACACCAGTGTCTCTTTCGTATTTTAACTATGTGGATAGGGAAGTTTGAAATTTTTTTTAGAGGTCGGTGTGTTCTTAAAATCGTGATGGCTCTTTCTGACTAAAAACCCCGCGGATTTCCGCGGGTGCCGCTAGTTACTCATGAATGGTTTAAATCTGTTGTTGAAGATCTGTGATTTGTTGGTAGTTTACAATGTAACCAAGGAAAGAATACATTTTTAATTTTAGGGGGCTACTTTTTCAATCTGATGGAAATCACAAAATAATTCACATTATACCCTAGATGGTAATTTTAGGGGCTACCTACTGATTTCAGAGGGCTATTTTAAAAATTAGGGGGCAAAGCCGCCCTCAGCCCCCGCTTATTTCCTACCCTGAATGTAACATACTGTACGGTGTATAACACTCACTTCAAGCATGCAAGGTATCATGCAGTTCTACTGTTTTAGCCCTTGTCACACACCAGTGACCAGATAGCGTTAACAGACACCTGGCGGAGCGCAAAATTTTCAATCAGTTTGTCTCCGTTCGTATGCGTTTCCATGCCGCTTCTTGTTCAGCGAATGCGTTCCTTTTCAGGCGATGTCCGTTGTTTTATCCAGCGGAACAACTTTCCCCACGCGGATAATTTGATTTCGCAAATTTTCTATCCGTTGGGCATCCGTTTACGCCATCAAGTGATATGTGCATGGGCGTCGATACTTACGTAATACCTATTCAACAGGGGGGATGAATGAATAGATCATCACCCCTGATGAATAGGTATCAATGACAGATCTACGCCCATGGATATGTGACAGCACCTAATAGTGCTGCTTGTCTTATTTTCAAGTGATGTTATTTGTCATTTTCTGCACAAGTGCATGTTCGAAAGAAAATTAAAACTCAGAACAGGATTTATTCTTTAATCCTTGGGAAGCAAAGAAACTTGAATTTCAAAGGTATTTCCTGTTTGTGCACTTTAGGTTTTTTACATCAGAGAAAATATTTACATGTTTTTACTCATTACTCTGTGTACTGTTTTATAAATGAATACTTATTTGTGAAGGGGACTTATATACCATTTCAGAGAATTTAGATGTTTATCACAACATGTGATTGCTATTATTAGTTCCATTTTATTGGATAGGAAGTATCTTAATACAAGTTTGTAAACACTTTATTTTTGTTTTATTTGTAAGGTACATGTAGATGGGGAGATTAAAGGGGTAGTTTAGTTTTGGTAAGGCTGAACTTTAGTAACCAAACCTGGACAGTAACATTATAAAACTAATAGTGTTAACTCAACCATGCTCGAAAGGTATACAAAATTACAAATGACTAAGTAAAAAGCCTGTTATCATTCAAAAAGAGCCATTAAAACACAAGAGGGCCCTTTTAAAAAAGGCATTGGTTTCAACCATTTTTCATACAACATTATGCATGTGATGTTTTATTGATATAATGAGTAGATAGCGAGATCATCAACAACTATTTTTAAAACGCTTTTGAACATTTTTGAAAAAGTGCAAGCATTTTTTTATTTTTTTCTAAAAATCATCTAATTATTTGGGCCCCAAATAATTATAAGATCAGATATATTTATTGATATTTCAGCCGTTTCTGAGTCGATTTTGACCAAATAAAGTTTATTCTGCCATTAAAATTGCATGTTCTCTCAAATTCGACACTCAGTTTTTCATTACCTCACCAAAAAATTGTGATGTGCAGCGCCCTCTCTACCAAAACTAAACTACCCCTTTAAAACAGGGGGAAAAAAAACAAGCATCCACTTTGAAGTCTCCTTTATCTGGCCACCAGTTTTCCCGTAAACTCTGATATCTTGCCCGAAATTGGGCAAATTTTTGGTTTTCAAACTGATTATGAAAAAATGAAAAAAATCTTGTATCTTTTCATGCCATTGCAGTTTGAACAATAAAGAGAGTACTTGGTTTATGATAGACCAATACCAATGTCATACACATAATTTGGGTTCTACTTTAGGACAGCATATTAAAAGTATGCTCTGTTCATAGATAGGCAGTTACTTTCAACATTTCAGATACTGTACTCTACCTACATTAAATGACAAATTGACTTGTGTCAATGTACATGTGTTGTACACAATGTGATTAGGACCTAATAACGACCTCCCCATGCGATTAGGAGCTGATTCCAGGAAAGACTCCGGATGCTATCATGCTGTACATACTGTACTGCCTGAAGACATGAGAAATGTGATAGTGTACAACATGTATTGGGGGAACATTGATGTTACTGACATTATAAAAGGGCTCGACACTAGCACTTGCCCACTTGCGGGGAAAATAAGTTAGTTTGGAGGCTCGGTCGATTTGAAGTCGAAATTCTGAACTTCCGAGATAATTCTCATGAAAGAATTTGAGCTTTCTTGAGAAGAAGGATCTGTTTTTAAATCAGGTTTCATAATTGTTGACATTTAATGTATAATACAAAACCATTTCCACATGGAAAAACAGCGTATATTGCCCACGTCTACAAGTTGCAGTTACATGTCACAAGCTCGCATTGATTTAAATTACAACTTAGATTAAAAAACTTTTCATATTTAAGCAAACAATTTGCTGCAGAAATCAGCACAACTAACTTCCTGCTTATTTTTTATGGAATGTTATAAATTCTAAATACAGAGTATGACAGTATGACAGTGTCAAAGCATTTTATTTTCTTCACTTTTTTTAAATGTGATTATGAACAATTTCCGGGACCAAAAAAATGTTGGAATGTTTCATTGCCAGCTACTCATTCATAGTTGAGGATATGATTATAATGTGTTAACAATTTACCTTGGGGTTTCAGTTTAAAAATGTTTTTCTCAGAAAGAAAAGGAATGAAAAATAAAACAAACAAAAAAGAACGGAGCTTTATGACTGTCCAATAATAACAATGACAATGCTATAACAATTATCTTTTTAAAACTTTTGATCACAATTTCTTATGAAATACCAATTATACAGATGAACTTTCATTATGACAATACGTACATGTTACGCTCTGTGATTTTGAAGTTCCCAACTTTAGAACATTACCAATTTGCAAGATAATTTATTCATTAAAGGGACTTAGTAACATTGTCCAAATCTTCAAAATAAAATTTTAATTCTAGGGGTTCCCTTATACCTTGTTGTATTCGTATTAACAATAAAATCATGGGACAGGTTTTGGTTTTTCAAATTTCCTTTTCGTTACAAAGATATGTATGATTGAAGTATTCAGATAAGAAAAACTCCGGGCAATTTTTTCTTCCGTGTACAAAGTGAGTGCAGTGAGTTACTGAATATCACTTTGCATTTTCGCTCATTACTTGGCCATACAATGTCCATTTGACTTGAAATGTTCACACAATACCCTGTGGACATATGAGATAACAACAATATACAAATGCATCAACCATTCATCACTTTTTGCACATGTCAGCAAAGTTACTAGATCCCTTTAAAGGGTCAGTGAACAAAATACACGGGGGCTCAGGGCGAATTCGCCCCTGAATTGCCAAAAAGAGCCCCCAAAATTTGCATAGAGTTCAATACAAAACAGATTTTAGAGTGTTATTTTCATGCATGCAAACTTGAAAAGTAGCCCCCGAAAAAGAAATATAAATTTTTTCCCCTGTAACGGTTACGTAATGACAATGTCAAAGCATTTTATTTTCTCCCCTAAGGGCACTAATGAGGATTTATCTCCCCTAATTGACATCCACGAGTTCACCACATCGGGGCAATTTCTAGGAATATCATGGGATTTTTTTTATTGCCGTTATGATGAGGCGAATGTAATGGGGTCATATTTTTTTTCTTCTTTTTTTTGCAATTATTCATTTTAAAAAATGTTTCCCGGTGGAGCTCTTAGGGTGAGTTAGATCGTACGATACATCTCCTTGACATAATGTCCATTAACCCACGCAATACAGACATTACTATTTTCTTGTGTGTTACAGGCAATGCATAGATAATGCATGGCTAGCATGCAACTTTTGACATGCTAATACATGCATTGTTTATGTACTCTAGAGTGTTTGGTTTTTGGTGTTTGGTTGATTTGGTCAATAGAACTTTGGCTAAAATATGATTTTTTCAATTTTACAGTGATTTTACGGTGATTTTACCATCATAAGTTTTTTACACACATTATGAGAACTTGAAATGCCCATTTCTCCAAAACCTTAATTACAGACAAGTGCAGGGTTTTGCTATATAATAGCCGGTCATATTTCATTGTAGATTTGATGTAACCGAATGGGTGCGTATAGACATGGGCACGAGTGAATACGGGCGCGTATTCTGCCCGCTAGCCGCTAGCACAGTGATTTTATAGGCTTGTGTAGATGTGCATACATTACATCTTCCTTCATTCGGAAGGGGATTTTCCTAGTCCACTTAAATTGCATCGATACAGTAGTTTTTTTAGGAGATTTCCTGCTTATTTCTGTACAGAAGGGTTGGCAACGCGATTAAAAAAGGGGATAGAAAAAGTGTTTTTTCACTGTGTACGTGGTCTTTATAGACATGTGATCTTTATAGACAGGTTCGTTTGCATGTGAACAACTTTCCTCAGAAAACAGTCTAAAGCCTGGGGCAGACAGAGCCGACTCATCCCGATCCGACGTGTTTTCACTCAGATCGGCTCTGTGGGCATTGCCTCATGACTCCGATTTTGCCACGACTCCGATTTTGCCACGACTCTGATTTTGCCACGACTGAATCGGACCGTCTGGTTTTCAGTCAGATCGGGTCGGGTCCAGTCGCCTCTGTCTGCGCAGGGCTTTACTACACCAGTGGTCTAAGACAGTGGTTACTAGAGCTGGTTTGAACATCCCGGGGCCCAATATATACAAAAGACTTCAGTCAAGACTAACTTGTTTTTTTTTTTGTACAGGCAAGTAAAATCATAACTTGTCCAAAACAGACAATTTACTTGCTCGCTTACTTCCAGATGAGATTAACATTGAGGAATTGCATTCCATGCTTACAGCCCAGGACGAAATTGCAGTTAAAATTTTAATTGGTACCCATTGAATTCAATGGGTACCATTAAATCCAATGGGTACCCATTGAATCCAATGGGTACCCATTGAATCCAATGGGTACCCATTGAAATTCTAATGGGTACCCATTGAAACTGAATTCAATTGGTACCCATTGGCATGGGTTTCAATGGGTACCCCATTGATTTCAATTGGTAATCGTTCCATTTTCCATATACTTCGATTACCAATTGATTTCAATTGGTACCAATTGATTTCAATTGGTAATTTTTAATTGGTAATTTTTCAATTGGTAATTCTGATTACCAACCAATTGAATTCAATTGGTAATATAAGTCCATGGGAATTTCACCCTGGGAGTTGAAGAGAAATTTAAGTTGCCTGATCAGGCAAGCAAATTAGAACATTTATGACATTTTACTTGCCCTGGGTAAGCGGGCAAGTGCTAGTGTCAAGCCTGCAAAATAATTTATAATAAAACTACAAAACATTTTCAATACAAACTGTACATGTCATACTTGTACATACTTGCTCAACATAATCACTTGCACGATTGCCCGGGGCAAGTAAAAATTGATGTTTGGCAAGTACAATTTTATAAATAATATATACATGTAGTTTGGTTGATCTATCGGGCAACTGACATTTCTGTTTAAGTTTAACTGCAAGTGTAGAATGTAATTCCTTGCATGAGAATCTCATTTAGTTAGTAAGTGGGCAAGTACATTTTCTGTTTGGGCAAGTACTGTAAAATGTGAACATTTATGATCTTACTTTCCTGAATAGGGCATTTATAAATAGAGAAAAAAGTTTGTGTGGAGGCTATATAGTAGTGTACATCCCACAATGTAATGTTAATGGTGGTTTGGCCGGATTGCCTATAATAATAGTACACAGTACTTGCATATAGTGGAGTGGGCTGAAAGCTTCCTTGTTTTGCCTCTAAAGTTCCATTTCCAATGCATTGATTCAGTGCATTCTGTACTATAGTACACTGAATAAAAACAGATTGATCTACCACTATGTACAATAAACATGCAGGAAGTACTGAATGCATGCATATTTCAGAATGTTCAGTATGTATTGTATGGCATGTCAATTGTCAAACCTTTCTTAGTGGCCAGTGGCCACCTTTCTATTTAGCAGCCAACCTGCCTGCGCTGGCCACCTGTCTATAGCAGCCAACCTGTCTATTGGTGGCCACCTTTCTATTTAGCAGCCAACCTGCATGCGGTGGCCACCTGTCTATAGCAGCCAACCTGCCTTTGGTTGCCACCTGTCTATAGCAGCCAACCTGCCTGCGGTGGCCACCTGTCTATAGCAGCCAACCTGCATGCGGTGGCCACCTGTCTATAGCAGCCAACTGCCTGCTGCCGCTGGCCACCTGTCTATAGCAGCCAACCTGCCTGCGGTGGCCACCTGTCTATAGCAGCCAACCTGCCTGCGGTGGCCACCTGTCTATAGAAGGCAACCTGCATGCGGTGGCCACCTGTCTATAGCAGCCAACCTGCCTATTGGTGGCCACCTTTCTATTTAGCAGCCAACCTGCATGCGGTGGCCACCTTTCTATTTAGCAGCCAACCTGCATGCGGTGGCCACCTGTCTATAGCAGCCAACCGGCCTGCGGTGGCCACCTGTCTATAGCAGCAACCGGCCTGCGGTGGCCACCTGTCTATAGCAGCCAACCTGCCTTTGGTGGCCACCTGTCTATAGCAGCTAACCTGCCAGCGTTGGCCACCTGTCTATACAGCCAACCTGACAGCGGTGGCCACCTGTCTATAGCAGCCAACCTGCCTATTGGTGGCCACATGTATAGCAGCCAACCTGCCTAAGATGGCCAGTCTTCCTATGGTAGCCACCAAGCATAATCATCTGCAGGGGACAACAATGTTATGGAACCTGTCTATTTCTGTCACCTGTCTATAGTAATACAATGGCCACTACTCTTGCTTCCCTTGGGTAGTCCAGATTTGACCATACTTTGTCCTAAGCTGGAGGAAAGGTGGATTTGTTTTCTTTTCCAAAGTAAAATAATAAAAGATATTAGCAAAAAATGTCCTGACTCCTGAGCACTGTAAAATATACAAAGTACACAATCCCAGTCCCATATACAGTGATCCTTGAGATAGGCTGGGTTGTAGACTTGATGCATAATAATAAAGGGCTCCACACTAAAAATTTTTGCCGGTGGCCCGGTTGGGCCAGTGAAATAATTTCTTCCCCTTTTCTGATCCCCCCCCCCCCCCCAAATACATGTATCTAGTGGCCATAAATTGTTATTTTATGAGTGAACCTTTTACTTGACAGAATATGACTCTTCTCTGTGAGCACGAAGCGTGATTATGATATGGAAGAAAACAAGATTTTTTTTCTAGATCAGGCCACCAAAATATGACTTTTATCAATTTTTGCTGGCCCGAAGTGCAATTTCACTGACCCTGGGCCAGAGGGCCAGTGTGAGTGTCAAGCCCTGCATAATATTCCCGTTATTTTCTCAAAATTAGCACTGCTAGCTCAGGGGATGTTGCATAAAGAGTTGCGAATAATCGCAAAGTCAGAAAATGCTCCTAAATGCGCAAATCTGATTGGCTCAAGTGCGCATGTTTTCTGACTTGCGATCAATCGCAACTCTTTGTTTATGCAGCACCCCCAGGTCCCCATTGTAGAAAGACTTATAATCGTTTGTAATTAATTGTAAGTCAGATCATGTGACTAAATGTGCATATCTGATTGGTTCAAAAGTGTATATTTTCCGACTTGTAATCAATATTAAGCAACTTTTTAAACTCTTTCTAGCATCGGGGCCCAGGATAATTAGCTTCAGATCAGGCCACCGAAATGTGATTCATGTCAAATTCTACTTCCCGGATCAGGAAACACATTTTGTTTGTGTTTTTCATGTTTGTATTTGTTTGGACCCACTCACTCGAGCTAATTCTAGTTTTAGGCCAGTAAAACTTATATCAAATTCTACTTACCTGATCAGGAAACACATTTTGTTTGTGTTGTTCATGTTCTTTAATTGTTTGGACCCACTCAACCTTATTCCGGTTTGGGGCCAGTAAAACTTACATTATTATTATACTTGTCTGATGGGCTACCAAGTAAAAAGGGGTTACGGTAATTTTGAGCTTTTCTGTAGATTTGCTCACATCATTGTGCAATAAAGACAAAATGGATGCTCAATTTTATCATTTTGGGGACTTTCCCATTTAAATCTCACTGGGTTTTGAATGTGGGGTGTGAACAACAAGCACAGATCTATGCTATGTAGACACAGACCCTGTGCAAACACACATTGTCAACACATCCAATACAATGTGGCAATTTTAAATAAATAATTGCAACTTCATACTCACAAATATGTACATGTATACAATGTTTATTGTTTAAAACAGGAAGTACATAACAATTATTGCGGAATACAAACTGGGTTTGTTTAATTAAGTAATTGTTTCACTTTCATGTCAATGAAAAGCAAATATGCAGGGGGTTACTTTTAACTGTTAAGGGGATGCATTTTCTGTTTAAAGTGCCGATTTGAAATGATGAAACGGCCATCACAAATTCTAAAAAATTGTGAGTGCTATTTTCCCTTAGGGAGGCTTAAAAAGAAGCCCCCACCCCCCAAAAAAAAAAAGAAAAAAAAAGAAAAAAAGACTAAACAAAGAAAAAAAAAAATTAATAATGCAACAAATTTAATTAATGAATTAATAGATAGTTTTAAAAAATGGATTTTAAATCAGAAATGGCCACTATATTATAGGCAGGTTGGCTGTTAAGACAGGTTTCACTGTACACTTCAGATAATCAAACACTGCATTGACATGAACGGTAACAAAATAATAGAATATAAAGAGTTTGGACCACAAAGTCACCCAGTTATAATTGCAGTGGAAAAAATACATCGGGCTCGGGGCGATTTAGCCCCTGAAATGTAAAAAAAGAGCCCCCAGAAAATCATAAAAGTGCCCTCATAAATAAGCTTAGAGTTCAATGCAAAACACATTTTAGAGTGCTGTTTTCATTTTCATACAGGCCAGCTTGACAAGTACAAGTATGTAGCTCCTGAAAAATAAATTTTAATTTTTCCCTGTATTTATAGGGATTTTATATTTATCAGACCTCTTTATAACAAGATTCTACATAATGTACTGAAAAATATAATTTTCATTTTCATACAACTGCATGGGTCATCATGTAATAACTCTTATCTAATTTCCCCCTGTATTTTAGGGATTTGATATTGATCAGACCTCTTTACATATATTTAACAAGATTCTACTGTAAAATATATTTTTATTTTCACACAACTGCATCTAGGTCATCATGTACTAACTCTTGTATGTAAATGACTTTCACACAATGCCAAATGTTGCAGACAAATAAGGAACAACCTATGGATGCAAAGCCAGATGTTCTGTACATTTTAATTTGTTTTATGAAACGTGCCAATTATTGATTATCTTTACAGAGGAAGTGGGTCTGTGGGTGTATTCTTACGTATATGTTTTAGATTAAAGGGTACCACCACCCAAAAATAATATTCTTATAAATGAAAGATAACATCTTTAGTAGTCCATTCCATCAACAAGTTCAGAAAAATATGTTTCCAGAAAAAAGAAAATTATTGGAAAACGCATCACCATTCTAAAGCGTACGTTCATGGGTCTGCATACGAAGACTACCTTTGTCCAGAGCAAACAAATCGTCTGGGATGCTATTGTCTCCAAACGTACGTGTGAATAGAATTGGTACACTCGCAAATGTTTGCCGCTTACGGAACCATGAAATAATAATTGCTTTGTATAAAGTGGTGGTAATTAATTGCATTGTTTATGAATTTCACTACCCTTTGCAAAATGTTGGGCATCTATTTGATATTACACAACGGTACCAAAACATATAATTATGTGTTGTTCTTTGCCTGGTGGTCCCCTTTAATTGGTATTTCCGAAAACAGTTACCCGTCACAAAAAAATGTTTGGTTATCTGTCAAGCGAGATATTTCTTGTGCACATGTATTATTCAAGGATCACAATCAATCACATGACTAAATCTTCAACCACTAAATTCTATTGATTATGCTAAATTCCACTGGCCCGAATTGACAACCAAATATAACAGAATTGTTAAATTGTTTTTCCTTGTTTGGGGCAGCCAGATTCTGGTTTCGGGCAACTAGAATTGGATGAAATCTTGTATTTACTTGCCCGACTGGGCCACAATTTGGCGTACAACTAAAGTTCATTTTTAGCATTGCTATATTATGACAACTATTATTGTGCACAGGTATACATGTACAGTGGCGTAGCATGGTCAGACTGATTGGGGGCACACCAATTATTGGGGGGGGGGGGGGGGGGGGGGGGGGGGAAGGGGGGGAACGCCAAATGTGTTTCCTTGTTTTTCAAATATGTCCCCCTTATGTTTTTTTTATTGTTTTTACGCCATTGAGTATGCAGTCAACAGCATGTATAAGGTGTGAAAAATAGAAGCACAGATGTTGTGTTATATTCATTATAAATAATAAATAGATAACATAAATCAAATGACTACGGTATATTTGTGTAAAGGTATTCAATTGATACAAGTTCGTGTATAATATAGTGTGAAAAATGGAAGCACAGATGTGTTACATGTAGCTGTTCATTTCCTAAAATAGATAAATTACATCATTATATCATTTGTGTACAAAAGTATGTACATTTTTATTATATTATTATAATTGTGTAAAAAAGGGAAGCACAGATGTTGTGTTCTGTCAACTGCTGTATGTTTTTAAAGGTAAATGACAGTAGTGGGAAACGCCCCACACAAAAAAAAATTGAAATCTACGGACGGTCTTATTACCAACCATGTGAAAGAATATAATTTTACTAATATGGGATTATAAACATTTGGCCAGGAAACCGCTTATATATTTTGCAAAATTATAAAACTGATTTGCAGTAAATCGTATCACCAACGCGGAAACGCGCATGACGGTATGCGGGCTTGTCGATATCTCCAGCCTAGCGCTAGCGGCGCGGACATGTGCGAACGGGCGGTGGATTTATAAATTTCACGGGTGGCCATTGAATTTCTTCCAATATTTCTGCATTTAACGATGCTTAGGTTCGGAGTTTACCAGTCACACCAGTCCTTTTTTAATACTTATTTAACAATATTGATCAATTAGTTTGGCCATTATAGATGTTTTTCGGTAACTTTCCCAAAACTGTTATTTGGCTTTAAACAATATGTGAAAACTGTTACTTCAAGAGAGGAAGTGCATAGTGTTAACCTCATTCTGTCTCTGTAAATAGATCATGCACTATGGGGAGAATCTAGGTCTATTCAGGACTATTTAGGGATATATTTTATGATTATGTCCATAGATATTTTTTCAGGGCTCAACACTACATTAGCACTTGCCCGCTTGTCCGGGGCAAGGAAAAATTGATTTGGGGCAGGTAAAATGTTCATTAATGCATGGTCTACTAACATTTTTGTTCAACTACGAGAGAAAAGTTTAATTCCTTTCTTGTAAATCTAATCGAGAAACAAGCAAGAACTTTGCCACTTAAGCAAATTGAGCTACCTACATGTAGCTTGACCATCAAATGAATGCTAAAAACCACCTTATCAAAGAATAAAATGAAACATAACTAAATGTCTTTATTCTTTTGTTATCTCACTTTTAATCATCTGCAGCTACATCTTCCGTCTGAGCTGTACGCGGCTGGGCCAGTGGGCAATAGGCTGAGTGACCCAGGACATGACCATACTTTTGACCATCAAAGTCATGCTAGAAACCACCTTATTACAGAATTAAATGAAACATATGTCTTTATTCTTTTGTTATCTCACTTTTAATCATCTGCAGCTACATCTTCCGTCTGAGCTGTACGCGGCTGGGCCAGTGGGCGATAGGCTACGTGACCCAGGAAAAGACCATACTTCAGACCATTCCACAGAACAAGTCTCTATGCCAGGCACTCATCGATGGCAACAGAGAAGGCTTGTAAGTCACTCTAAACTATTATGGTATCAACAGAGAACTTTGAGTGTTGTAAAGAAAATATCAAGATGAAGTTCTGAAAATGTATGTACGTTTTGTTATAATTAGACCCGATACCATAGTCTCAAGGCCATTCTTCAGAACATTCCACAGAACAAGTCTCTATGCCAGGCAGTCATCACTGGCAAGAGGGAAAGATTGCAAGTGAGGTTCAACTTGTTGTTAAGAAAAAATTATTAAATTTTGTTATAAATTTATGGAACAAACTCCCACAAAGTGTAGTCGAAGCCCACTCACTCCTAAGTTTGTGATCTATGTCACTTCATTTGAGAACTATTCATTGATTTTAGTCTCGTTCGAAATGTTGCAATTGTTCCTGATGTCTGTTTTTCCTCTCGTAGCTACCTATACCCAGACGGCTGCGACGACAATCCTGACCTGTCGTCCATCCTGACCAAGCCGCCCGAGGAGCTGATCCACGTCACGCAGGATCAGTACGAGCTCTACTGCGAGATCGGATCCAGCTTCCAGCTCTGCAAGATTTGCACGGAGAATGACAAGGACATCAAGCTAGAGCCATGCGGACATCTACTCTGCTCTCAGTGTCTTGCGGCCTGGCAGGTAACCTAAAATGTCCTCTAATAACCCTAAATATTGTTAATCGGAGAACCATTCTATTCTTATTGGCAAAGAAAGTTTCTATGTACATTTGTGCTATACTGCGAGATCGGATCCAGCTTCCAGCTCTGCAAGATCTGCACAGAGAATGACAAGGACATCAAGCTAGAGCCATGCAGGCATCTACTCTGCTCTCAGTGTCTTGCGGCCTGGCAGGTATTACATTTTTGTAATAACCCTAAATATTGTTAGTCGGAGTTAACTGTTCGATTCCTATGGGCAAGTAAGTCTCCATTCCTGGAAGGGGTATGAATTTTTACATTTTTATTTAAACTACCAGATTCTCTGCTAAGAACGGGCTGACAGGAGATTATAGTCAGTATGTGAATTATTTTTGAGAAAGAAACTAATGACGTCCAACTTAAGGGTTAAGTTCAACTTTGAATCTTTGTGAAACACCCCCCCCCCCCCCCATCACAAAAATACAGAATGTCAGATTTGATCAACCCTTCTTTTTGCATACATCCCTTTCATCGTCCCTTTGCAATATTCTTTGAAACTGAAATTGCATTTTCATCCGAAAGACTCTTCACGATATTAAGAAAATATCAATCGTCAACCTCGTGAGCTGGAATGATCACCTGAACCGAAACATATTATAAAAGTAGTTCACGAGAGCATTAGATTATCAGCTCAGTTTAATCTCTTTCTGCAACGGGGCCCTGATAAGAGTACTTAAAAAAGGAATGGTTTCAGTGCAAGATGCAATGAATGTCAGTTTGTTGAACTCTTTTGAAGTAAGGCTGCCATTCCTGTGTATTAACCGCTCCCCCCTTCTGGTGGATTGCTTCCTTCGGGAAAAAACTTGGGGTTAATACAACAGCAAATGTGGTACTATTAAATGTTAGAAAAGGTGGGTCAAAAGTACCTTAAACTAGGGAAATGCAGGTATTAAGTTACTCTGTAGAAATGTGAGGAAACATTGACATACATGTAACAAATCAGATTAGTGTGTTTGGGAGGAAGTAAAGAGGAAATAAAAGAGTTTATTTGTAGATTCACATGATTTAACAAAACAAACAGTAATTTGAAAACAAAATTGTAATACACAAAGCCAATAGCAGGTAGTCAATTTTCTCGTACTAATCATAATATGTATATATGAATTATCCTGATGAATCAGTATATACATATGTAGTCCATTATTTCAAAAGATAGTGCTAATTCATGTTACCATAATTAAGTGATCCATGTAAATGTGTCAGATATTGCACAAACTTGACATTGAGACTTCAATCCTACTGTATATCAATAATCAATGTTAAATAGAATTGAATAGATTTGTGTAAGTTTGAAAGAAAACGAACACTTATTACCTTTAAGTGAAAAGACGAATATTGAGTTCATAATTTTATCACCGAATACTGATGGTCTGTGTAGATTTGTTGCAGTAAAATACATCCGTTTGATGATCTTGACGATATCCGCACCGTGTATACAAGCTACAGACGTACGGAATTCATCATGAATTGCGCACACTAGGCTCAAAGTTCAGTGGGTCGCGAAAAATTTCTCACGCGCGCTGGCAGGACGTATTCAGCGACGTCAATTGTACTTTTTATCAATACCGTTAGCTAACGCTTTTGAAATAATGATTTTCAATGATAATTATCTTCATACTAAGGGACATTTGAAAAAACCGAACCCTATTTATTCTTCTCTTACATAAGCTAAACAACACGGCAGAAGAGAAACGAGGAAGCTCCAAGTATTTTTCGTGGAGTTAGACACTTTACCTGTGTCACTTTAAGTAGTTTTGGCTCAAACACAATGGGTGATTTCAAGTATGGTGTTTGGTTGGTGTTAGTGCTTTTAAACACTAACACCGGCCTTAGGCGCCATATTTTGAAATCCCACCAATGTCATTGTATACCATCCTAACACAAAGTCATCTCAAATATGTGCCTAAGGCCGGTGATAGTGTTTAATAAGCACTAACACCAACCCAAACACCATACTTGAAATCACCCAATGACTAAAGTGATACATTAACTTTGTACAATTTCAACCAAAATCACTTGGACCTTTCCCACTTCTCTTGCACGTTGTTGTTTGGCTTATGTAACAGAAGAATGATATGGGTTTTCGATTTTTTCAAAGTCTCCATAATCATGGATATATTTAAGATTGAATTTAAGAGCGCCTATAGACGGTTTCCGACCATAATCAAGAGTATCTGAATTTGGATACTCAATCATCCATAGTATCTGAATTGGATTATGTTATATAATTTTAATAATATTGGACTTTGTTACCAAGTGAACGTACCTTAAAATGCATAGTTATAGTAATGATGTGTACGTTCTTTAAAATCATACATGTTGTTGTAATTGCACCAGTTATTGCAGTGGCGTAGCTAATTTTTTTTGGGGGGGGGGGGGGGGCTGTGCCCTCAATAGTTTGGAAAAAACATTTTTAAGGTGAACATTTTTGAAAAAAACAAAGAAATACATAAGGCATGCTCCCCCCCCCCCCCCCCCCCCCCCCAATCGGTCCAACCACGCTCCGCCACTGAGTTATGGAATGTCTTTGTTCATGCAAGTTACCCCTTTGCCTACTGAAACCTGGTGCTCCCTGTATTAAATATGTGATTAGGGCAAAATCTAGTAGGGAACAGGTTAAGAGAATGAGTGAAACCAAAACCATATGATGCAAACATAATTAATTACAGAATGGAGTCCTAGGCTGATGTTTATCAATTCAGCCCTGGCACGACAGATGATAAATCAAATAAAGGTTGATGCTTGTAGCTTCCTTCAGCATAATTTTAAATTTCAATCTGTTTGATAGATCACAAACTATTTCACATAATACCCTATGGTAATTTCAGGGGCTACCTACTGATTTCAGGGGGCTATTTTGAAAATTAAGGGGAAAAATTGCCCTCAGCCCGATGTACATATGTATGTCCTACCTTGCCCCTGGGGGGTGTTTCACAAAGAAATTGAACTTAACTCTAAGTTGGACCTAACTATTATGAAAAGCTGTTAGCTTCTTTGTAAAATTGTTGAAACAGTTTGTTTGAAAAGGCATAAAGTTTGATAAAATTAGTAATATTTTGTTATTATCAGTATGATCAAGGAGCCTTCGAATAATTGATATCATTTTTTGTTGGAAGTTTAACATACTTGCATTTTTTGCTTTTGAATGTGTTTTATTCCAAGGCTGCAAATGGCTTTCCATAATTGTTAAGTCCAACGTAGAGTTAAGTTCAACTTAGAATCTTTGTGAAACACCCCCTGCTCCTAGGACCAACTTACATAATACATTGTACCTCCCCTGGGCTATGAAATTCATGTTTGCTGTCACAGAATTGTCTCAATAAAGGGTTGCTTGTAAAACTAATATCAAGCGTTTGTTTTTTCTTTTCCTTTTCTATCAGATGAGGATGAACTCGAGCAGGGTAAGTAAACAATGTCTGTCTCTTAATTTGCTATTTATTTTTTATTGCTTGAATAAGTATCAAAGACTTCTCTTCCTTGGATGAAAAAATATCATTATAAAAGGCAAATTTTCATGAGGGATTTTTATAGGGATGCAGTAATCCCGACAGAAGCTAGAACTTCAGACCCTGTTCCCCTAGAGTTGTGGACTCACTTGAGTAATATTCACAATTATACCAGGGGGGTGTTTCACAAAGATCGTAAGTTGACCTTAGCACTAAGATGGTCCTAAATATTATGGAAAGCCATTAGTGCCTTGAAACAGTTTTATAAAAGTTATGTTGAAATGCATAAAATGTTGATTCAAATCATATATATTTTCTACTTATCAAAGAGATTTCATGAATTTTATGTGAAGATTATGAATCTCTTTGATAATTAGAAAATAATATATGATTTGAATCAACATTTTGTGCATTTCAACATAACTTTTACAAAAATGTTTCAAGACACTAATGGCTTTCCATAATAATCATAAATGGTACCCCGGGGTACCAAACGAATATCCACCATTTTGTTTAATTATTTATTTATTTTTTAGGGCTGTACCGGGGTATAGCATGCATACAAGCGCACGCTGCACTGCATGCACAACGCAATATGGTTGTGCTTTAAGTGGACACAAGATGGCGCTACACAACGCGGTACCCCGGGGTACAACGGTACCCCGGGATACCGCGTGTGTCATCATATTTAAGACCATCTTAGTGCTAAGATCAACTTAGGATCTCTGTGAAACACCCCCAGACCCTGTTCCCCTAGAGGTTTGGACTCACTTGAGTAATATTCACAATTATACCAGGGCTCAACACTAGCACTTGCCTGCTTGCCCTGGACAACTAAAAATTGATGTCGGGCAAGTAAAATTCCTTAAATGATCTAGTTTGGTTGCCTGATCGGGCAACTGATATCTGTTCAACTACAAGAGTAGAATGTTATTCATTGTGAATCTCATCTACATGTAGCTAAGTAAATAGGCAAGTACATTTTCTCTTTGGGCAAGTAAACATTTGAACATCTATGATTTTCCTTGACCGAATGCATGGGCCAGTAGAGAAAAACAGTTTGTGTGGAGGCTTGTGTATATGGTATCATGACTATTATTACATGTAGTTTCCAGGCTGCGTGCCTGTAGCTTGCTATTAAACATCTTTGAGAAAAGACACAACAAAGATTGTTCTTCCTCTTTCAAAATATGTGCTGAAATGAAGCGTGTAGTACACTTTAAAGATTGTCAAGCGGATCACCATTTTTAATTACCGTAAAACTCCGTGTATAAGGCGCACTCGTGTATAAGGCGCACCCCCAACTTTCAAAATTGTTTTTTTTTTAGAGACACCCTATTTTTTTTTGACACCCTGTAGTGCTGTTGGAATACTTACATCGCTGGTCTAGGGCATTTCAAGGGCTGAATGTCAATTGTAGCTTTCATCATCATATACATTTTTTCACATACAAAATAGTGGTTAGTACAAAAATTGCACACATTGAGCAATAACACTGGTGCTCATAAATATTCATATTCATATTCATGAATATTCATAAGCACTTATACTCATTAAATATAGTGCAATTTTCTAACTTAACTCACTTTAACTATTTAACTATTTTCAATTGTGAGCAAAATTTATAACCACTGGTTAGATAATTGCATATATAATGAGTACTGCTGCTCACGAATGTATGAATATTCATTAGCAGCAGTAATTTGCTCAATAAACTTGCAATTTTTAAATCTGTAACCAACATTTTTTTTGTGAGAAAAAGGTATATGTCGCTGAATGCTACAACAGACAGCAAGCTCTTGTCATGCGATAGACCAGTGCAATATGCATTGAACATGACTACAGGGCTACATGACTACAGACTTTGAAATTTTTTCCGACGGAAAAAAGTGCGCCTTATACACGGAGTTTTACGGTAGGCTACATGTAGTTTGTGCGCACTGCAAATAAACCCATCAAGGACGGTATCTCACATATTTGTGGGTTGGTATTCCTACACTTCAGCAAGAAGATAAAACGTTATTTTATTTATTTATTTATTTTGGTATACATTTCAAACTGATCAGCAGCAGTGCTGAAAGGATCAGTGTACATTGAACATCAAAACATAAATAGTATAAATAATATAATATAGCAATTGTTACATTCGCATTTAAATGAATTGGGACCACCGGGCAAATAACAACACATTACTATATGTTTTGGTACTGTTTTGTGATATCAAATAGATACCCAACATTTTACAAAGGGTTGTGTAATTCATAAACAAAGCAATTAATTTCCACCACTTACGGAACCACTACTATTTCCTGGTTCCTGGTTTGCGAGTGCGCCAATGCTATTCACGCGTACGTTTGTAGGCAATGTAACCCCGGGCGATTCGCTTGCTGCACACGCAGTAGTCTACTCAATTCAGACCGCATGAACGCATGCTTTAGAATGGTGATGCGTTTTCCAATTATTTTTTCTTTTCTTCTGAAAACCTATTTTTGTGAACTTGTTGATGGAATGGAATACTAAAGATGTTACCTTTCTATAATAAGAATATTAGATTTGGGTGGTGGTACCCTTTAATGTTAAGTACAAAATTTACAAAAGTAAATCACTATAAGATAAACAAAGCTACACTATATGTTATATGAAGTCTACAAGGAGAAGGAGCATAAATTTCTCTATTTTATAGCCCTATTTTGTTACTCTACCTGCTTTAGTTATTTTTAAATTATTTTTTATTAATGCGTAGATCGTTATAATTTAGGAAAATTGTTATATTGGCAACACATTGTGATATTTTAAAAACAGATTTTGGCATTCAAATTGGCAACTTTGCAGGAAAGTCACTTCATATTTGTCTTAAAGTGTAATTACTAAATATTTTCCACCTATTTTTACGTCATTAAAAGGTCTAAAAAAATTAGGAGTTGCCAATTTGTAGAGGAAAATAATGATCAAGTTTGCCTTAAAATAGCTCTCGTCCTTGATGGGATAACACAGAGCCAGTGTGTATTATACACCCTTTGCAAGATGGCACCATGCATCCGATTTACAAATCCAAACTACAATATAAAAAAAGGCAAGAAATTAAAATTTACAAAATTCATATTTAATTATTTTGGATCACGTCCAGGAGGGGAAGTACAGGACAGTTTCTGTACAGATCAAATATCTATGACTTACACAACTTGGCAATCATTGTCTGCTTAGTTTTGTAGCATGTCAACAAACTTTCACTTAGTATTGTTAAAGCGGAACATTTGATCTTGAGTTCTGAATTCTGATATTACAATGAGAGGTCTCATTAAATAACATTAAATCTGTACCAAATATACAAAATGACATGTCAATAAATACCATTTGTGAGTTAAATATATGAAGAAAATGTTTAAATGCTGAGAAGTCTTCAAATAGTAGTTTTTAAAGCTTGTTGGTACTTTTATCGGATGTACTTTGATAGAACACAGATGGGCAAGATTGGCCGTACTGTTGGGGCAATATTTGGTTGACCGAGCGGTTTTGGGGAGCAGAACCAATCATCATCGACACCTATCACCCAACCGATCTTAAGTTTAAATTATGCTATTATTATGATATTTACTTTTATGATACACCCTTACACTGGTCACTAAATCTTATATTCCTTTGAAAATTCCTTATTATTTTTTAGGACACAGATGGCCAAGGCTGTCCGTTCTGTCGGTGCGAGATTCGTGGGACTGAACCAATCATCATCGACCCATATCATCCCGACCGCCTGAAGTCTGTGCGGAAGAAACCTCCTGTATTTGAGGAGGAGAAGGATACCGTGGACATGATGGAGGGAGAGGATGATTTAGACGTAAGAATTTAGCTGTATTTCACAAAGATCCTAAGTTGATCTTAGCACTAAGATGGTCTTAAATATTATGGAAAGCCACTAGTGTCTTGAAACAGTCTTGTAAAAGTTATGTTGAAATGCATAAAATGTTGATTCAAATCCTACATCAAAGAGATTTATGATCTTCACATAAAATTCAAGAAATTTCTTTGATAATTAGAAAATATATATGATGTAAATCAACATTTTATGCATTTCAACATAACTTTTTACAAAACTGTTTCAAGACACTAATGGCTTTCAATAATATTTAAGACTAAGTGCTAAGATCAACTTAGGATCTCTGTGAAACACCCCCCTGGTGTATTAACTGCATCTTTTTTCTGACAGAAGTACCCACTTAAATGGGATGCGGTTGATACACAAAGATAGTTCATGTGCAGGAAGTAGGTTGATAAGGTTTTCTGTTATATTTCACTCCAATCAGAAATTTGTATGTACCAATTATTTATGTTGTTTTGAGTACTAAAAGTTAATTCAGTTATGTTACCCTGATCCCAAGCATTTTGATCATCTAGAAAATGTTTTTTTTTTTAGTTCATCTTATTGACAACCCAAAGTGGGGGTCTGTTTAATACACCAGCAAATACTGCAGTTGTAATTGTAGTTTGTATTTATGATTTATAATTATATAGACTTGATGAAAGAAATATAAAGGAATGTTTGTTCATAATTTTCCTTCAGATATGTGTAAATGTTTAATTAAAAACGTTTGTGTTGCTAAACATTCTTTAGAAGTTCTATGGTGATTGCCCAAAATGCTCCATCACTAGTCTTAGGTTTTGGAGAGATCAGGCAAGTTATTTTTGTTTGTGCTGGCAATTTCTCTTTGCCTCAGTTTTCATTGAACTCGCGCTAGAACCTACAAAATTAGTATCTGTGGTAGGTGCGAAACAGAAACCAATAAACTTTGGACCAGAATCCTCCTAACTAAACCAAATGTTATACCAAAGTGTAATAACTATTAAGATATAGATTACTCTTTTCTTTCGGTTCCCATTGAATCCCCTACCAGATCGGCCAGGTTTCAAGCAGTCGCTGCCAGGAAACCTTGTCTATGCGGCACCAAAGCAGAAACCAATACCCATCAGATCATAAATCTCCCTAACTAAACCAGAAAATGGAGAAATGATGTTATCATTCTTTCTTCTTTTTATTCGCTATTTCTCTTTCCTTAAAGGGGACCACCAGGCAAAGGACAACACATTATTATATGTTTTGGTACCATTTTGTGATATCAAATAGATACCCAACATTTTGCAAAGGGTTGTGTAATTCATAAACAAAGCAATTCATTTCCACCACTTACGGAACCACTGCTATTTCCTGGTTCCACACAGGCCAAGCATTTGCGAGTGCGCCAATGCTTTCACGCGTACGTCAATAGAATCCCGGATGATTCGTTCGCTCTGCACAGAGCGCTCTGGCTCTGCAAACATATAGTCTACGCAGTTCAGACCGCATGAACGCATGGTTGAGAATGGTGATGCGTTTTCCAATTATATATTTTTTCTGAAAACATATTTTTGTGAACTTGTTGAAGGAATGGAATACTAAAGATGTTACCTTACTATAATAAGAATATTATTTTTGGGTGGTGGTACCCTTTAAGTTCACATTTTATCCGGCAAGGAGCCCCCAGGTTTCAACACTGCACCATTGCCAGCAGAACCTGTCTATGCGACACCGAAGCAGAATCCAACATCCATCAGATCATGAATCTCCCAAAATAAATCAGCAAATGTAAAAATCATGATACCTATCTTTCTTTTATATTTGTTGTCTCCATTTGTTTTTCCTTTAGTTTCCATTGAGTCCTGCACCTAATCCACCAGGGTTCAACCAACATTTGCCAGCAGAACCCGTCTATGCGGCGCCGAAAAAGAAACCGATGCCCATCGGAGGTGGAACGGGCGTTGCTGGGGTAACATCATCATCGTCATCATCGTCAGGAATGGGGGCAGGGGGCGGAGGGAGTGGGGGTGCACCTGGCCTTCCCCCTCGCCCCTCCCCTTTCTCCTCCCCGGGGCACTCACCCAACATCTCGCCCCGCAACTCGCTCCAGATCGGGCAGAGTAACGGGGACATGCCCACGTCCCCGATACCTCTGCTCCCGCCGAGGCGTTACCTGGACGACGGGAGCGCGGAGAACGGGCAGGATGATTCAGAGTCGTCTTACGAGAACACTGGTGAGTGTGGCAATAACAAGCGCTTTTTATCTCAATAAAATTTCTTCTGAGTTTGCTTGTTTGAGAAATGCAATTTCTTCACCATATTATTTCCAACACAATGATGACCATCCATAGATTAAAATGCTTCAGATATTCATGCATCAAAATACATTTTTTGAAAAGGGTCATTTTTTAACTTTGCGTGAATTCTCATCAGTGGCACATCTTTTGTTTAGTTTCAAAATGATATCAATTCCTGGTAACTTTGTTAATCCCTTTTACATGTGGGGACTTTGTCTAAGCCATTGACCATTGCAATATGGCACAATGTGTTATTGCTTGACCTTCAGAGCCCTGTGATCAACTCTAGTCACAACACTCAGAGATTGGGATCTGTTGATTTGTTGCTAAATTCATGATGCAATAGACAAGACTTATTTAATGAATTGTACAAGTCATCATTTGTAGCCTTGGAATACAACATATTCAAAAGCAGAAAAATAAAAGAATTTGAGACTTCCCTGCCAACAAAATATATCAGTTATTTCAAGACTCCTTCATAATAACAAATATAACTGATTTTATAAAACTTCATGCCTTTTCAAAAGAACAGTTTCAACAATTGTGCAAAGAAACTAACGGCTCTTCATAATTGTTAGGTCCAACTGAAAGTTAACTTCAACTTAGAATCTTTGTGAAACACCCCCAAGTTGTTTTTGCGCATCATCTTATTTCGTCAATATTGTTTTCATTGCTATTGCTGAAATATATTTTGAATTACTGTATTTGCTGGTGTATGAACCGCACCTTTTTCCATACAGAAGAACTTGCAACATGGGGGTGCGGTTAATACACGGGTGCGGTTTATAGCGTATTAACCACACTTTTTTTCATACAGAAAAACTTGCAAAAAGGGGGTGCGGTTAATACACAGGTGCGGTTTATACACCGGCAAATACGGTACCCATATTGGTTGTGCTGTTTTATCTTCTTTTATCTTGCATTACATATTTGTTATGAATCTCTATATAAAAATTTAACTTAATATCTTTATACTCTTTTCCAAAACATGAATGGTTAGTCTAGATACGAACAGATCATTTATTGCATGTGTTTTACTATGTCAATACATTTATCTAGAAGCATTTAGGCATAGTATTGATATGAAGTATTATTTCCTTCTCTCCATTTTGAAGTATCTTTAAGCATCATTCTTCCCATCCCCAGTTGCTCAAATCTTAAAGGGATCTAGTAACTTTGTTGGCATGTGCAGAAAATGATGAATGGTCGGTAATATGTGTAGCTTTGTGATTTGATATAGATATTGTGTGAAAATTTCATGTTAAATGGTTGTTATATGGCCAAGTAATGAGCAGAAATGCAAATGATATTCCCTAACTTATTGCACTGATTTTGTACCCGGTTATGACTATCCAGTGGATAGTTAAAATTCCAACACTTCAATTGTAAATATTTTTTAACGAAAGGGAACTTTGAAAATCCAAAAACCTGTTCCATGCTTTTATTGGTAATTATGATAACACGGTATGAGAGAACCACTAGATTTGTAATTAAGTTTTGTGAATTTGTGATTTAGTAATAATGTCAAAATCCACAAAAATTATTTGTAGCAGTTCTCACATACCTTGTTGAATTTGTATTTCCAATAGAAGCATGGTACAGGTTTAGGTTTTCTGAATTTCTCTTTCATTATTAAGATATTTATGATTGAAGTCTTTGGGTCTGTACAAAGTTAGTGCAGTGAGTTAGAAAATATCTCATTGCATTTTTGCTCATTACTCAGTCATATGACATTCATTTACCATGTCTTTTTCACACCTCACGCAGTGGACATTTCAGATCACAGAGATACACATGTTATCAACTCTTTGTCAGTTTTTGCTCATGTTGACAGATTTACTAGATCCCGTTAAGTTAATTTGATTTTGCATCAGGCTCCAGATTCAGTCCATCCCTATCCTCATCTTCCATAACATTCCATAACATTTCTTGCTCTCCATAAACAGCCGCCATCACCCAGCAACATGCGGGCTTCGATAGTCATAGCCTCCTCATCCAGTCCTTAAATCTTCAAGATCCTTCCACGGCCCGATCTGGCTCCGTTACCGCACCGGCCGCCCTCCAGGGCGACCTCTTCGGCACCGATCCCGAGGCTATGGCGCGCATCCGCGAGCACGCCGTGACCGCCTCCAACAAACCGGGCAATCCATTCCGCCGATCCATCAGCGAAACAACATCAACAGATGCTGCAGCGATGATGCTCTTCGGTGGCGGCGCAAACCAGTTGCTTAGCGATTCGTCGGCGCAAGGCACGACTTCCGGTGACTTAGATTTGTTTTTCTCCTCGCTAGGTGCCGGGGCGCACTCAGGCGACCGCGTGATGACTAACAATGCACCCGTCTATGAGAACCAACCCCACCTCCTAACTCAACCACCACCTCTACCACCATCATCGTCATCATCATCTTCCACTTCGTCAGGTCTGAGTCACTCCTCTCAGGCCTTGCCCTCTGTCGCTCATCTCTCTTGCTCAGCCGTGACCTTTAGCTCCGGAGCCGCCGCACACCCAAGCCACGTGACCAGCGGCCACAAGGTCAAATGTCACGGGCTGGCTCCCCTTAAAATGCACAGCGCAGGTGTGGGGCAAAACTTTGGTGCGGCTTGTTGTAGTAGTAGTAGACCTTCGGACACGATCTATCTTAACATGCAGCCTCCGTGCTTGGAGCAGTCTGGGGGCTTGAACGGTATCTATCCTTTCACTTTTCTCTTTCACTCTGTTTTTGGTTTTTGTTTCGGTGTGGGCGAGCAGCCTGTTATTATGCATCTTGTCTCTTGTCATTTGCATGCCATTGAATTTGATGCTATTGTGTCACGCATTTCATTTATAACATCAAAAACAATTAGTTGCTCTTTTTCTTTCACTCTATTGCATGGGTCCTGATACATTTGTAGTGTTTAGCTTATCAAAATACATTTAATGCTTATAACTAATTAAGTATCAGTATATTCAATTCTTCTGATTTTCTTATACTCACTCTTTTTGATTAATTCAACATATTGCAAATTATATGCATCTATATTTCACTCCACACTATCACATCATACCTTTAAATTTGCATTCTCATTCATTTTGCGAGCTCATTTACATTTAGTTTTCAAATCACCAACTTATGATTTTCTTTCCTACTTCTACTTTTGGTTTGGTTGTGTTGTATTCTTAGTGATTTGATGTTAATCCCTGTAAGTTTGGGTTCAAATGTTGTCAAATTTTAAAAGAATTGTGCCATAAAAAATGCCTCTTTCGCCTGTAATAGCATAAAGCACTGATGAATACACATTGTTTATGAGCATTCTTCACATGTGCTAAACAGATGAATGCGCATTTACAAATGACTAAAACTTGTTTGGTATTTCATTTAAATTGTGTTTTATGTTAATTTCTTACTAAATTTGTCATAGATAGAACCATTTTAACAGACTATTTCAAAAGTAATCTGAAATCTTTATATTCAACCTTGTTCTCGGCCCGGGGAGGGGGGGGGGGGCACTCATGTATAATGTAAGACGGGTATGTGCCGCTTAAAAGAACCCCTTTTTCACACCCGATCGCAGCTCTAAAGATACCCGATTTTCAAAAATTGCCGCTCCATAGACCCCCGGAATGACTTGGCTAGGTAGTTGAGTAGCGCCAAGTCCATTATTCTTCTTCTAGTTAGGCTCCATAGACCCCCGGAATGACTTGGCTATGTATTTGAGTAGCGCCAAGTCCAGTATTCTTCTTCTAGTTTGGCTCCTTGGACCACCATTTGAGCCTTTTTGAGGGTTTCCGCAGGTCTTTGGTAGCTCCAAGTCTATGTATTTTGTAGTTTTAGTCTGCTCCTTAGACCCCTTAACTCCCGTTTCAGGGTTTTTGTAGCTCCAAAGACCCTATATTTTGTGCTTGTAGCCAGCTCTTCAGACCCCCATTTCAGAGTTCCGTGAGGCACACCCCCGTCAAAAAATAATTTGAGTGCCCCCCCCCCCCCCCCCCCCCCCCCCCCCCCCCCGGGTTCTCGGGTCTCTGTCTCGTTCTCTTTTTTGTAAATTATGCATCCCCCTGTGAAAAATACAGGCTACGGGCATGCCATGCATTAGGCTTTTACATGTACTTCCTTATATTTCAGATGACTACCATACATACTGTACATTATACTTGATATGTGTGTTCATAATTGATATATATATGCTTGATAACTGGGCTGCAAGGAGTTTCAGTTTTGATATTATTTCTCTCAAATGTGTATGAAGACATGGACAGCATGCAGCTTATTATAACTCAAATTTCAGTTTGGCAAGTTATGTTTTTAGCATGAATATAATTTATAATATTTTCGTAGCAAGCTCATTGCATGCTTTTATGCCTTAGCTACATTTAAAATAATGTTATATTCTGTAGAAGAGGTACTAGTTTCAGATATGCTTTTGCTTCTTTTTTTTGGTTTAATTGTGAAGGCATCAGATGTGCTATTAGAGAAAAAGAAATGTTTTGTCTATTTAATTTTGTATTTCTCTAGTGAGTATATGAAGTGAATCCAGAAATATAAAAGGGCAAGTGCATATTACTTTGCATATCGTAGTGGGGACTAGAATAAAGAACGAGTATGAAATATTCTTATATCACATGTATATTGTAAGATCTGTAAAAGATTTTTAACTACAACAAATATTAGAAAATGCACATTCATGGTTTCATGTTGTTACCACAAGTCACCCCCCCCCCCCCCAACTCCCTATAAAATTGTATTAATTGATTAACAAACACAAATAAATCAGCAACTTGCAGTATAACTTCATTCACTTGAGAGTTATCAAAGTTATAACATGTCCCTTTAAATTTATAATTAATTCTTTAGATGACGAGTACGACGTACCGCCCCCACCCCGGCAGGTGAATCCGCCCCCGCCCCCACCACCCCCGCACTCTTCATCACACCAGCCATCACTCAGAACACAGCAAAGTAAGTTTGCACGTTTTTAGCTCACATTTTGAAAAAAACTAGCTAAGATTTAATGTAATCTTCATATTGCAATACGAATGTTGATTATTTGAGGATATAGAAAGAAAGGAGAAAGAGGAGAAGAATAAATTTCAAAGTTAATTGGCCAAAAATGATGGTGTTTGGGATTATGGCTGTAACAAATTTGGGGGCTTGTCCGGGAAATTAAGAGAAGAAAGGTTATGAGTATGACCACCCCCGCACTCTTCATCACACCAGCCGTCACTCAGAAAACAGCAAAGTAAGTTTGCACGTTTTGAACTCACATTTTGCAAAGAACAATATGGTAAGATTTAGTTTACAGTATGTAATGTTCATATTGCAATAACAATGTTGATTATTTTTATGAATAGAAAGGAGGAAGAGGAGGGGTAATGCTCCGGGTGCAGCACAATCTTTTTACCTACGATTTCGGGAAAATGGGATCTTGTACGATGTCTGCGGTATCTTTGTGTAGCGGTCTCATGATTCGCTGGGGCACGTGTGATGACTTTGGGAGTTAAAGCATACGTAAATCGCACGGCTCCCGTGCTTACAATCTGAGCGCTCATACGGAAGCTGACAGGACTCGTACAGACATTGCAAGATACTATTACGATATCTTTGACATCTTAACGACTACCATACATTTTGAGTGGCCCAAAAATTGAGTCGCAAAATCGTACGATATTCAGTAAAATGCTATGGTGTCCGTGCTGGGCCCGTGCAGTGCCCTTGCGGTGCAACATTTTTGATTATCTGTTATCAAATTTCATTATCGTTGCTTTAAAAATCTGTCCGGCACCAAGACTAGAAACTACAAAAGACTACAAACTACCCCACCTCCAGTCACTGTTTACAAGTTTCTCTGCCCATATTTGATGTTAAATTCAATATTTTTGCATTCAATATTATGTTTGCTTCCAGTGATGAGATAGCCACCAGAAGACTATGACCTCCCTCCCACGCCCCCAGTCGGCCAATCCCGCAATCAACTTTTTTCTAGGGAGATTGAAATTTTGTATAATTTATGCGTAGTTTCTTTTCCCATATATTCGATGTTAAATTAAATATTTCTTCTGTAAATATCTTTTTGGCTCCAGAAGACTACAACCTCCCGCCCAAGCCTCCAGTCACCCAGTCGCACAATCGACTTTTTCTAGGGAGATAAGATTGAAATGAACTATTATATCAACTATGGAATAACAAGTGCTTACAGGTTTTTGTTTGCAATATGCCTTATACAAATATATAGGGTATATACATGTACTGTACATGTATATGACCTATACAAATGTCTATTATTATTATTATTAATTTAAATTCACTATTTTACCTTAAAATATCTTCTTGCCTCCAGTGATGAGAGAGCCCCCAGAAGACTACGACCTCCCGCCCACGCCTCCTGTCAGCCAGTCCCACAATCCCCTTCTCCCGAGGGGCTATAACGCCAACGCAGCTGCGAACAACCCGACCCCCCCTCCACCCAATAGAACCACCTCTCCACAGGTTTGTAGTAATGTAAATCAGCAACAAAAACATCTATAATTTGCTAAAGAAGGAAATTGATTGTATAGTATATGTAGCCAAACCAATAATACAAAAACCTCTCCACAGGTACGTAGTAATGTAAAGCATCCATGAAATCTATCAATAGTAAGCCAAGGAGATTGTTCAATTTGATAACATAGTAAAACCAATGTACAGTATAACCCCTCCTCCAGTTAATAGAACGACCTCTCCACAGGTTTGTAGTAGTATAAATCAGCCATCCTGTCTTAGTGGCCACCTGTCTACAGCGGTCAACCTGCCTATTTAGTGGCCACCAAAAATGATCCCTCACAGAGAAAAAACAGTGTTATGGAACCTGTGTATCAAGGTCACCTGTTTAAAATGGCCATATTCATGACAGGTTTGACTGTAGCGAAAGAAGGAAATTGTTCAATTTGATATGTAGTCAAACCAATGTATAAAGGCCAATCCAAGACAAACCTTTAAACGGTTCATGGGACCTTATTAAATCGCATATAGAGGCTTTACTGTACCAAGGGACCATTCATTCAGTAACTAGATTTCCATTATTATTTCACTGGTTTCTGTCAGTTGAGTTTTCTCTGTTTATTTATTATGAATATCTTGTCTTATATTGGTAATATTTGACTAAAGTTTCACTGGTTACGGTCAAATACAAACTAGACTTTTCTCTGTCAATTTCCTTTGTTTTTAAGCAGAATAAAGTATATTGTCCTCATGATAGTATTTAGTTTTTGTTTTGAAATGTGACCGTCATTATCCCTATTTTCCTATTTGAAGACTAAACAAGTAAAAGTGAATGTACCCACATGTGTTTCCCAAAAAAATATGAGCATATTGAGATGTCACAACAGTTCATTGTCATGAGTTATGGTTCTAAACAATGTCTAGCTTTGAAAATCGTACATTTTCAAATTTTACGTGTCCAAACAGAAAGTTTAGTTTCCGCTTACTTCAAGATGAGCCTGGATTTTAACCCAAGGAATTACATTATTCTCTCATAGTTGACCAATCATTTATTTGCCCAATCGGGTGACCAAACTAGACCATTTATTAAATTTTACCTGCCCGACATCAATTTTTACTTGCCCTGGGCAATAGGACAAGTGCTATAGTGTTGAGCCTGGCTCTATGTACCGTATTTGCTGGTGTATAAACCGCACTTGTGTATTAACCGCACCCCAAACTTTGGGTTGTCATTGAAGGGGAAATTTTTTTTTTCTAGATGATAAAACTGCTGGGAATCTTTGCAACATAATCAAACTATTCACACATCTCATGCTTTCCCCTATAATTTATATGTACACATTTAGTACACAAAACAAGACAAGTCTCATACTTGTTTCTGATTGGAGCATAATTCATACAAGAAAAGCCTATCAAGCTGTTGAATCCACATGTAATGATATTTATAGCCATACATGGTATTTTCATGAAATATGTTTCTCTATCTACATGTATGTGTATTAACCGCTCCCCCCTTTTTGCAAGTTCTTCTGTATGTACAAACATACATGGTTAGTACACCAGCAAATACGGTAATCTATTTCCATTCATCCCTCCTACATTGATCATCCAGCCTCACTCACCATGGCCCATATCAGTCCCGACCGGTAAGGAGTCAATTGCTTCAAAGACGATGTGCTGCATGTTTCCGCTTGTAGAAAGATGTTTGGAGCTTCATGCTTCTGTGGGTTTTGTGAAGAAATACATCAGATAATGATATATTATTGTTAGAGAGTGGAAGCACTGCATTGTGATCACTAACATGTTCTTGATCCACACATCAATTTTTGTTTACGTGAATTGAAGCAGAAAATGATATATAATTTGTTAAAAAGTGGAAGCACTGCATGGTGATCACGTACTTGTTCTTCCACTTGTCAAAACAAAACAAAAAAATCTGTGAAATTTTTCAGTTAATGGAATCGAAGCATTGTGTACACATGCCACTGATGCCAGTGCTTTCAAGTGTGAAATACGGGTATTTTTTGCTCAGTGTCGATGTGCCATTTAACACAAGCTCTCAAAATATTGATGCCTTTTGATCGCCGTCCCATCCCAACGCAACATTTGTGTGATTGTGGTACAAATAACACCCTGTTGAAGTCAAACTAAATCTGTATCATTTTTGTCAAAAATATCAAGCAATTTTGATAGTATACATGTATTTAACAGAGAATTAAGAAAATAGTCTCAATTATTTGTTATTATTACTGTTTGCATGAAAGCTTTATTGTACTTCAAGAATTTCTGCTCCCCCGTTTTCCCTGTGTTCTGTAACTAGTGCTGTCAGTTCCTCTATATATGTTTTTACAAATATCAGTCTCTCTCTTTTTTATGTGCCTTTAGCAGTAAGTCAGTTATTGGTTTTAATGTCTCTTATAATGCTTACATTAATAGAAAGATGTAAATTTAATTGTTAATCAGTTCAGGGCCCCGTTGCAGAAAGAGATACAATCGATTGTAAGTTACGATTGATCGTAAGTCCGAAAATTTAAGCGTTTCAACCAATCAGATTTGCGCATCTAGAACACGTGATCAGACTTACGATTAATCGCAACTTACAATCGATTGTATCTCTTTCTACAACGGGGCCCAGGACTGGTCCCGGAAATACTCGGGCTTGGGTCTATGGAGAATGCATGTTGTAGCAAAATCAGTCAGTCCTCAATTGGTTAACGCATTTCAAATTTGGTGTACTTGAAAGGGCTTTGAATAATGACATTTGAGGTTACTTGTTATTTTGTATTCTATCTGTGTATGTCCGCCCTCATGCTTACTAACATCTATTCCAGTGATATCCATCCGTCCTCTGATAGTGAAGTCCAAGGCCCAATCTTAAATATCTCAATAAGTAGAGAGACATTTGAAAAGTCAAAACCCAATCATGTAATTCTTCTTTTACCATTTAACCCTAATCCCACTGGGTTATTTTGGTCACTTGAGTCCACTGGGGGGGGGGGGGGGCCGTTTTGGCCCCCCCCTCCAATCTCGGCAACGAATGGACCGATCGACTTGAAAATTGGCACATACGTACAACAAGTCAAGTAGAATAATAATTTGAAAGAAGAAAAAAAATTGGACGATTATTTTTTTTTTTAATAATTAATTAAAATTTTGAATATGCAAATTTTTGACGAATTTGGGGGAAAATTGGGATTTTCATCTAAAATCAAGAGAAATTACAGGATTTCTTCAGGTTTTCTGTAAAAATACTTTCAAATGATGTTATTCATCATATCCATGTTTTTTATGGTGATAAAATATATCACTAATTTGCATAAATATGCAAATTAGTATTCCCGGATTTACCCACATTGTTTTCATTCTTATGTATTTTATTGTTTTGTTGTTGTTTTTGTTTTGTTTTTTTTAAGAAGAATTTATCTCTGAAGTGTATGAATTCAACTAATAACAAAGAAATAATCCAAATTATAATTCAAAGTAACAATTATAACAGATTTGGAGTTTACATGGCATCGGATATAGAATTACATAGAAACCTGTACAAAAATTACATTTTTTTGTGACGGTCGAGCAATTATCGACCTCTAAAATTGGTTCTACATGTCCGACCGGGGTGAATTATATATCAAAACATGCGGGAGACTTGAGAGAAAATAGTCATGAAGTTTGAACGTGAAATTCCTAACGGTCTAGATGCACGTCAAAAAAAAACGACAGGGGGGGGGGGGGCCAAAATGGCCCCCCCCCCCAGTGGGATTAGGGTTAAGTCAATTAACTACATGTAGGTACAAGAGAAGTATGGAAGCTCCACGTGATTTTGGTTGAATTTAGACAAAGTTTAATGGATCACTTTAATCTTCATAACCAATCAATGTAAAGTCCGATCCCTTCCTGTGCTTTCATTGTTTAACGGTCTTGCTTCAGTTGTACATATTTGTGTATGTAAGCCTTGTTCTGGTCAAACCTTTTAATAACTATTAAACACCTGTTAAGTATTATGTAGGCCTCACATTCATTCTAAACAGATATATTTATGGATATTTCAGCTTTTTCTGAACCAATTTTGATCAAACAAAGTTTATTCTATCTTTAACATTTTGTGCTTTATCAAATTTTACACTAAGGTTTTCATTACCTCCCAAAAGAATATTTATTGAAGCACCGTCGTAACAAAAACTGTACTATCCCTTTAAATCAGTTTGAGAAATTGTGATAGCTGTGAGGAAACTAGAATGTAGTTTCTTTAATACACAATTAATTAATTCAATTTGCTCCTTGGTAATCAATCATATTTCTGTCAAAATCTATTCTCTTGGGATGCATGATTGTGTGCTGTGAAGGATGAAAATGAAACCAATCAAAATTTGTGCCAGCGAGCAATGATAACTACATGTAATTTATATGTAGGTGGTTGCATAACAGTGAATTGATCAAAGTTAACTGGGAACATTATGGGACCCCTTTAAAAATCAGTTTCTGATGAAAGAGCGCTACCACCCATTTGTGGAAATAAATCAATCTCATTCATATCTACATAACTTTGCAAGCATCATAAAAAGACCTTGGGTAGTATTAAAATGCAGGCTGAATTCCACCTGATATTTGGATATAAGGTTTAATGTTCAATAAGTGTGTGGAATGGTGTCATTTGTCTTTGAGTTCACAATTTGATGAACAATTTGATGTTAAAGCCGCCATTTTCTCAGATTTCCTTGGGTTGAAATTAACAAAAAAAGTGTGCTTTATTAGATTTAGGTTGATTTGACATTTGTTAACCTCTCTTTCATTATGTCTCCATGAAATCTTCTGTATATTGTTTCTTGTCCTGCCTCTGCAGTTTTGCTTTGATTCAATTAGCCTCAATTTGTGGTTTAGAAGATTTGATTTGATATTACAGCTTATCTTTCAGCTCTTCTCTCATTCTTTACACATTGTTTCAATTATGTATCTGACATACTACTTTATTACTACTGAATTAAAACTTCTATGTGTTTCTTGTCCTGTACAGACTTTGCCGCCCGCCCCAGCAGCATCAACAGCATCAGTAGCCCCCGTCGCTCTGCCCCCTCCCCTGCCCTCCCAGCCACGTCCTCCCCCCACAAACACCCTCCAGTCCCAGCCCTGTCTTCAGGGAGGCACCCGTCCCCTGCCCACGCCTCCGCCTCCCCTTCCCCCCGCGGTGGCGCCCCACTCCTCCAGCGCCAGCAGCAGCAGCAGCAGCAGCAGCAATGGCGACAGCATGGAGGCACTCATCAAGGTGCTGACCCAAGAAGGTTTCCACCGGGAGGAGGTGGTCAAGGCGCTGGACATCACGCAGAATAACGTCCCGATGGCTCGCCGCATCCTCGAACTCACGAACGCTCATTAATAAGTGCTTCAACTTTAATCTCAATACCAAGGATTGCATTTGCATGACCACTCTAAGTGTTGGTAAATATGGCTCTAAATACAGCTGACCCAAGACATTTTTAATTGTAAGGTGTTGGTCAAAGTTCTGGACGTCACACAGAATAATGTCTTGATGTATCTTGAAGAAACACACACACACACGCTCATTAACAAGTGTTCCCTTTTTTCTCAACACCAAGGATCATAAAGAAATGCATTCCCAATGGTTACATGAATGCTAATTGAGGAATGTTATCTTTAACAAAAGCAAAAACTCTGGTAATTACCGGAGTACCAAAGTATGATGTTACAGTCATTCATTGCCATGGATACCTGGTTCGAAACCATGTCAGGCAAGCCAAAAATTGTGGACAAGCAGTTGCTAAGAAGGCAATCATCGCCCAGGTCTAGTTCCAACCCGCTAGCAAAAGCTCAAACCAAAAGAAAATTATTGAGAACCATTGCTTATTGTATAAGAAATGATTGTTATGTCATCACTGTGGTAATCTACTTTGGTTAAAATCATCTTATTTTCATGTCAAAATGTCATGTGACATTTACACTTGCTTTACTCTTGTATAAAAAATAAAAATACCAGTATATTGTGAATACTATTATAATTATTATGGTGCTCAAATGATCCGGATAATGTGAAGATTGCATGTTCTAACCATTTTTTTTCAAATCTCCAAATTTTCAATTCCAAACCAAAACAAATCTAAAAGGGTTCATAAATAATGAGATTACAGTGTGGAAAGCTGGTATATATAATATATTTCTGTACTGTATTGAATTGTATGTGTCTGGAGAACCGGTGAGTGTGTAATTGTTTACGGAGTTATGATATATGTATATGATTATATGATATTTACTTTCATTCATATTTTACTTACATGGGCAGGAAGCAGGCCTTCCAATTATGTACATTATTTCAGTTTTATCATGAAGACTCTCTAGTCTCCATTAAAGGGAACCACCACCCAAAAATAATATTCTTATAAATGAAATGCAATACTTTCAGTAGTCCATTCCACCACCAAGTACAGAAAAATTGGTTTCTAGACAAACTATATAATTTGAAAACCCATCACGAAACTATAGTAATTGTTCATGGGTCTGCAGACAAAGACTAGTCCATTGTCTAGGATGTACGCATCTACCGTGCTTCTATTGTCTACAAGTGTACGCAGGTATAGAATTGGCACACTCGCAAACGTTCAACGCTTTCAAAACCATCGTCCATGTTGGTTCGGTGAGATTCGGTGATTAGTTGCATTTTGTATGAATATTGCAACCCTTAGCAAAGTGTTGGACATGTATTTGATATCAAACAACGTTACCAACACATATAACCCTGTGTTGTTCTTTGCGTGGTGGTTCCTTTTCATTAAGGGTTTAAGTTACCCCAATGTTGATGATTTTGGCCATGTATATTTTGTAAAGTGCATATAATATATATATATGCACCGATATATAGAAAGGCGTTGTAAGAGGTAAAACATAGAACTTATAATCATTCAAGTTATTTTATTTTCTTCCAAAAAAAAGAAATACAATCTTATAAATATTTTTGTACTGGTACATTTTGATTAATTTTTATTGTGCTTTTGCAATGGATTAATGTTTGTAATTGCATTGTTGTTGGAAAATTGTGTTTACAGGTTTTTTTTAACGATAAACGCATGAGTACGTTATCTTGGAAATGTTTCATACATGTATCAATGTACATTCTAAATTTGCAATGATAGGTTTGGCAATTGCACTGTTATTAAAAAAAATACAATTTACAATTTTTCTTCCAGAAAAATGTTGGATATTCATTCTAATTTTCAAGAGTTTGCAATGCAATGTACATTCATAAATGTACTTGAACCAAATGTTCATGTTTTCGCAATGAAACGTTTGCAATCACGTACGTGTATGTCTGTTGTTTCAATAAATTCACATTTCACGGATTGATCATGAGATGTTTCTTTCTTTGTACATGGTAGCTAAAATACGCAGAAACTATGTTTTTTATGAAATGAATATTTTGTACCATTTCATATGGAATGCTATATGTATATGTTCTTGAAGTTATGTATACTATTGCTTCACACCATTTATATGCTGTACTTAATCATTGACCATATGTAGCAGGTTAACAGGTAGACATGGAGGGACATATCTTATGGCCTAGTCCCATCGCACCGTTTCTTCTCCCGTTTCCTATCCGAAACGGTTTGTTTCCAGCAACAAAATGGCCACAGTCGAACAAGCAGACATCAGAAACGGAGCTGAATTAAAAGTATCCTACTAGTCCATTCCGAACTTGGTCCGCATCATTTAGGTTCCTGCCAGTATCTGCTAGTACCTTCCGGATGTCAAACGGATAGGTTCCTGCCAGTATCTGCTAGTACCTTCCGGATGTCAAACGGATAGGTTCTTGCCAGTATCTGCCAGTACCTTCCGGATGTCAAACGGATAGGTTCTTGCCAGTATCTGCTAGTACCTTCCGGATGTCAAACGTATAGGTTCCTGCCAGTATCTGCTAGTACCTTCCGGATGTCAAACGGATAGGTTCTTGCCAGTATCTGCTAGTACCTTCCGGATGTCAAACGGATAGGAAACGGAAGGAGAAATGGTGCAGTGGGAATAGGTCATAACAATTTAATAATGAATAAAGGTATTCTCTACCAAAGAGTGCACTACGACTTGGCATGCACGGCAAAAAGAACTGATGCTCTATGCAATTTGTATAGAGCATCAGTTCTTTTAGTCATGCATGCCAAGCTGTGGGCATACTTTGGTAGAGAATGCCATAATGAATCATTTATAATCCTCCTTGTGCCAGATTGATTTGCACGAATCCATTTCATCCAATTCTGTATAATTTACTAGAAGAGGTTATACTCTCTATTCTTTTGCGATGAATAGAAGCGTCATAAGAAGTGTCTAAACAATTCATTCCCCACTTACCGGACACTTTGTGTCCATTTAGAAACACATCAATAGATCTGATTCTATGATCTTAAACTGGTTTTCTTACTGGGTTCTTAGTGGTCAGCCTTACTGGATTCCTACTGGTTCCAGTTGATTCCAGTGTACCAATTTCCATATTGAAACCAGTTGGCCAACTGGTATCAACTGGTACCAGTTGGCCAACTGGCAACTGGTTTTCAACTGTTTTTTCGACCTGGGGATTATTGTGACTAGAGGTGATCATTGCACTCGGAGGGTTTACATTCCTCTGAGGTCGTTGAATAATGTTCAATTTGTTAGTGGGATGATGTATCATTTCTAAGACCCAATTTAAAAAGAAGAGACTTTTATGTATTTATTCTGTAAAAAAAAAAAAAAAAACGATATAGCATTATTCTGAATATGGATTTGATTAACTTTATACAAAAATGATTTTATTTTGTATTAACTTGTTCATGATTTGATACGAGTATTATCCCAATTGCTTCCACAGTTGTATTTATGATTATGAATGAATTGAATATATTCATCAATATTGATATTCCTCTGCCAGCCGAGGGATCTTATAACAAGGAAATTATTCCTTGCTTTTCTGTTTTTATACAATTTAATTGTATTTTACTTTTTCATTAGTGGAAAAGACTTTAAATTACTTTTTAATTAGTCACCCAATTTTATATCAAGGAAATTTGTCTTGATTATATGACGTATATATTGTTTTACTTTTTGATACAGTCTTATAAATGTATTTACTATATTATTATTGAAATAATCTTTGTAATGATTATTACTCTCCTGTAATTTCAATATTAAGGAGTTATTTTTTGCTTATGTGATATATTTTTCTTGCTGATACCATATAAATGTACGATACTTTATTGCACTTAAGTTAAACAGAGTTCAAAATCTTTCTTCATAACTCTTCTTTAATATTTCACTACAACTCTATATAGGCTGAAATTTGAGGGACATTCTATCGTTAAATATTTGCCCTTTGTTTTTAATACATTTAAATTATGTTGAAATATAGAGAGGGTAGAATACAGGTTTGATTTGTGCGTTTTTTCACATTGTAATTTGTGAAGTATTTTGGTGACGAAGTCATACATTTTAAAGTAGCAAAAAAAAAAGACTTTATTTTTATTTGAATATGCATTTTTTTTCCACATTGAACATGTGAAGTATTTCTGTTCCACTGACACATAATGTGTAACTTAGCATGAGACAACATTTTGTTTGAATTAGCCAATTTAAAAACAAAATTTGTTACATTGTATTTGTGAAATCTTAAATGCAGTGTGTCACATAATTTGTAAATTAGCCCATGACATTATTTTATTTGAATAGGCAAAAACTTATCAAGATTATTATGTAATGGGATGTTATAAACTTATCAATGGATACGAGTGTATCTAGTACCTATTGTTATTTTGTGATTGTAAAATGTAGGTACAGAGTGTAATGCTAATTATTATTTACAATAGCTTGTTTGTGTTAATGATGTCGTTTCGAAATTAGAATTTTTACAGTGAAGCCTCGTTATAGAAAGCTTGGATATAACAAAACTGTCGCATAACCAGGTTATATTGCTGGTCTAAGGTTGTGAAATCATTGATTTATTTTTCACTCTGATATAACAAAATACCTGGGGGTGTTTCACAAAGATCCTAAGTTGAACTTAACTCTAAGTTGGACTTAGAAATTATGGAAAGCCATAAGTTTCTTTGAAACATTAATGAAAAGTCTAAAATACTTGCATTTTTGCTGTGGAATATATTTTATTCCAAGGCTACAAGGGTCTTACCATACTTTTTAAGTCCAACTTGGAGTTAAGTTCAACTTAGGATCTTTGTGAAACACCCCCCTGATATAACAAGGTAATTTTTACAGTCTCAAGCTCCTTGTTATAATGAGGTTCCACTGTAGGCCTACATAGAAATGTTAACGGTCCCCTTGCTTTTACACTGAACAAATCCAGTCTTTCACGCTGTACTTTTAAGGGGCATTAGATGCAGTAGTTTTCAAGTGGTTTATAGCCTTCTGGTCTATATTTCCAGTTCATTTTGATTTTATATCACTTTATTGTAAATTCAACAAAGGAACAAGAGTAAAAGTGAAGAGACTCTTACATAGCCCAGGACATGACGCATAACTGTCAATGCAGGGCTTTGATCACATATGATTTATGTGATCTATCTATAGTTTTGTCCAATCATCACTCTGAACTTTCAGTTCGGCTAACCTCTATTTTGTCTAATTTCTTCCATTTCTTCAGGTGAGAATGAGAAGGGTGTAAAGTCCGTTTGTGGCTAAATTTAATTCTGCATACCATCTTGTACATGTAGCTCGAAAGCCTTTGCTATGTGCCGACAATATGTCAGAATACAGTTATTTCTAATTTGGGGAATATTTCTCTAAAATAAGATAGTGAATATTGGTTGCTGTAGGGCTCAAAAACTGTTCACATGATTATCTCCAAAGTACAAAAAGTGACTTAAAGGGACTTAGTAACATTGTCCAAATCCTCAAAATCAAATTTGAATTCTAGCGGTTCCCTCATACCTTGTTGTATTCGTATTAACATTAAAATCATGGGACAGGTTTTGGTTTTTCAAATTTCCCTTTCGTTACAAAGATATGTACGATTGAAGTGTTCAGATAATAAATTATCCGTTGGATTTTCGAAACCGTGTACAAAGTGAGTGCAGTGAGTTAGTGAATATCACTTTGCATTTTTGCTCATTACTCGGCCATTTTACATCCATTTAACTTGAAATTTTCACACAGCACCCAGTGGACATATGAGATAACAACAATATACATTGTTTCAACCATTCATCACTTTTTGCACATGACAACAAAGTTACTAGATCCCTTTAAGAGTAATAGTGTCCTTCTCCTTCTCTACCAACGGTCATTAATAAGGTATGAACAAAGTCATCGTCACAAGGACCTTGTTGTGAGGTTCCACTGTGACGGGCTGTATACAAAACGGCCGTTTATAGCTGCTTGTGTAGGTGAAGACTGGTTTTCAAGTGGATAACAGTGCGATTTAACTTTCACTTTTCGTTTCTAAGTGCATTCAAACATTTTGAATGATGCGTTGATTTTACTCAAAAGTACTGCTCTCGATTCTGTTGTATGCATTTGAAATTATATATATATATTAATATACACATTTATATCACTAATTTTGTTCTTTCCTTGTTCATCTCGGTAATAATTAATAATGTATAGAATAGCGTGATTATAGGAGAAGGAAGTGAAATGTTACTTGAAGCGAGTTATATAATGTATATTTACTGTAATATATCAAAATTATGTACATGTATCATATGCAAGCTCACAGTTAAAACGTTTGCTTCTTTTGTATCACAATCAAAGTTTCTTATTTTTGACACAATGCGAACTTGTATGAAACTATTACTAACCAGACTTTAACAAATGTTCATATACGATGTATATTGTAATTAGCTTGTTAAAAAAATGATGTAGGAGACACATAGGTAAATGGTATATTGTATAATTGCAAAATGTGAATGTGTTTGTGTAAAATTTCTTTTAAATGCTTCAATCTAATGTACTACCAAAACAGATTTTGTTTTAAGCAAGAAATAAATATATGTATGGAAATTGCTTCTAATCCTGTAGTCGATCTTGAGTGAATTATTTTCATCTTATTTACGTGTGAGTGCATGTGTATGTGTGAGGTTGCAAACAACCCCCCTTCCTCGTTTCTCTTCTACCGTGTTGTTTAGCTTATGGTAAAAGAAGAATAAAATAGGGTTTGATTTTTTCAAATGTCCCTTTAGTATGATGATAATTATCATTTAAATCTTTTATTTCAATCACGTTCATTAACGCTTTTGATAAAAAGTACAATTGTCCTAGCTGAGAACGTCCGCATGCAGCACTCGTGAGAACATTCCGGAGATTGAACTTTGAGCCGAGCGAGTGCAAATTCCATGAATTCTGTACTATGTGTGTAAACTGTACAAGGGTGCGAATATCTCAAACGGATCATTCATTACTGCGACAAAATGTATGGCAGACCATCAGTATTCGGTGATAAAATATGAACTCAATATTCGTTTTTTCACTAGGTAAACAGTGTTCGTTTTCTTTCAAACTTTCACAAATCTTTCAATTGTATTTTACAATGATATTGATATAGGATTGAAGTCTCAAATGTCATTTTGTGCAATATCTGACACTTTACAGGTATCACTTTAAGTCATCAAGGCCCAGAGCTATAACAAGGAAACATTTTTCGTTATTTTCCTCAACAAATTGTCAACTTCCTTCTAATGGCATCGATCACCAATTTACAGATTTTCCTAAATTATAACAATCTATGCACTAATAAAAATCATTTAAAAATAGTGAAAGCAGGTACGTAACAAATAGAGCAATTTATGCTATTTCTCGTTGTGTAATAACTTGTTATATTCTTGCTGTTCAAAGTGTAGGACTACCTAAACACAAATATGCGGGCAATCATCCTTGATGTGGACACACCTCCAACAGAGGACACCCTTGTTTGACCCGCCTAGTGCAGAAGGCTACTATGTACAAAATGTAATTCAGTTACCATTCATATCAGTGCATGTTAAGCCCGGCGCAGACAGAGCCGACTCGACCCGATCCGACTGGTTTTCAGTCAGGCTAGAGTCAGTTTCGCTCAGTCGGAGCCAATCCAACGTGTTGAATCGGCCTCGAATGACCTCCTACTGGCACTTGACTGGAAAAACCAGAGTCCTGAGGCAGCGCATACTGAGTTAATCAGGCTGAAAACCAGTCGGATCGGGTCGAGTCGCCTCTGTCTGCGCCGGGCATTAGAACACAAAAAATAACATGCATCAGTAAAGTGCACTTGTATAGTAATTTTTCTAGGTCCTCTATTGGCAGTGCTTACAAGTATGTGTGCTTGTGTTTTTGTGTCTGAATTTATTTTTTATAAATCTTTATAAATATCTCCTGAACATGTTCACTATGAAAAAGACTCCATTAAAAAAAAAGACAATAGCTTAGCTTTTCATAACGCTACATACTAGTCAGCAACATGTTTATTTTCATCTAGAAGTACTGTCTTTTGATAGTTCATGTTATACAATACAGTCCATTTAAAATAAAGTTCCAGGCAGTCATCGATAACATATTTGCAGAAACTACCTGAAAAATGATCGATTTGTATGACCATTTCTGATAGGAATCGAAAATGTAGGCCCTATATTGACTCTCATTTTATTATTATAGTAGATATAAGCAGTTTTCAGCAGTATCTTTGCACCATTTACACACCTGACACTCAATATCATTGGAGCAAACGGTGACCGATCGTCTATCGGCACTCGTGCATTGTCAATGCAATGCAGAGAGCACAGTACAGTATTGTAATGTCTGTATAATTATGTGGAAAGTACTAGAATAATGATTGATGTTTATAAAGTTGGATGACTCGCTTACCTCCATCATTACTACGAATATTTCTTTATTGGATTTGGATTACAGAAATGAGAGTGGTGGTATCTACAAACTTTATATATGTAGCAACAATATCAAACACTGTGAAAGGTTTGTGATCAATACAGGAATTAATTTATTATTTTAGAGGGCTACTTTTTCAATCTGATGGATATCACAAAATATTTCCCATAATACCTATGGTAATTTTAGGGGCTACCTACTCATTTCAGGAGGCTATTTTGAAAAATTAGGGGGCAAAGTCGCCCTCAGCCCCCATGTTTTTCCTACCCTGTTTGTGATATAAATTACTATATGTGACCTTACACCACAAAACGACAAATAAGTTTGGAAAACTGATTTTCTGATATTCACATGACATTACATTAGAAGTCATCACCTTTAAAATGGTATATAATGTGTCCTATTCCGGCTAGGCCAAACCTCTCAAAATGAGCGCCAAAGATGTGGAACAATTTTAAAATAAGGGAGAAATGGGCGGCTTCAAAGATCGGCAACCATTAAAGCGCTGTAATCCGATAATTGTATTTGATGAAAAATCATATTTAATCAAAATTTTACAAAAGATACACCAATTCAGGAAATACCAAAATCTCAAATCTCATTTTTTTACTATTTCAGCTATAAAAAAAGCAACTATCACAGTGTCTGATTGGTAATTGTGTGGACTGTTGGACAGGAAATGCCTATTTGAGCAGCAATGAGCAATACTGGGGCCCGTTTCATAAAAGGCTCTTAAATCTGTTCGTACACAACATTGGTATAACTATGACATTTACGGCAACATGTGTTGCATGAAAGCGTCTTTGCTATTATACTTCCAACCTTGTCCTTTGTGATCGGAATAAACACCGTCCATATGTCCGTAGATCAGTCACGCTACAGACAAACTTTGATCCTGATGTCATGTTGGAAGAAACCAAGATTAATTACCACACAGAATTATTTTTCTGATGTATCATCTGCAACATGTCACCTTTTTTCAACTAAAACATACTTACAAAGTACAAGTATGTTCAATAATTAATTTGCTACATGAAGTATAAAATTAAAACACAGTACAATGCAAGACTTAAACAAGGCGAAGCTCTGTAATGTGTCTCACCCAAATGCGCACATTCATACCAATGAAGTTTGGTTACAAACAGATGCAGGGTTGGAAAGTTATCGACCATTTTATAGTCTTGCAGGTAAACTTTCAAATTTGACCTCATTTGACCTTTGACCTACATATGTGACCTTTGACCCCAGAATATCATGGAGACCAATATAGGGCATCTACCAATCGAGTTTGGTTACAAATAGATTCAGGGTTGGAAAGTTATCAACCCTAATAGACAATTATCCCAAAACTTTCACATTTAAACTAATTTGACCTTTGACCTACTTATGTGACCTTTGACCCCAGCATATCATGGAGGCCGGTATAGGGCATCTACCAATCAAGTTTGGTTACAAACAGATGCAGGGTTGGATAGTTATCAACCCTAATAGACTCTTACCCCAAAACTTTCACATTTGACCTCATATGACCTTTGACCCCAGCATATCATGGAGGCCGGTATAGGGCATCTACCAATCAAGTTGGGTTACAAACAGATGCAGGGTTGGAAAGTTATCAACCCTAATAGACTCTTACCCCAAAACTTTCACATTTGACCTTGCTTTGACCTACTTATGTGACCTTAGACCCCAGCATATCATGGAGGCCGGTATAGGGCATCTACCAATCAAGTTTGGTTACAAACAGATGCAGGGTTGGAAAGTTATTCAAATTTTTGTAAGCGTCATGGATGGACAGAAGGACCGACCGATGGACGCAATTTGGATCCCTTAGTCTCCCCTCCACAGGGCTCAACAAAAATGAAAAATGAAGTTATTGGAGAGATCTATTATATCTTATTTGAGTAAAGAAACATACATGGATCGTGGATCCTTGTGGCAATTGTGATGTAACATGATCAACAAAGAAATGTTTGGCTTGAATATTTCGTCACAGAACCCATTAAGTGTACAAAAAGAGGATGTGTTAAAAGGTCCTTTTGCAATCATAGCATAGCATTTTACAAAAATGATTCCAACAAAATACACAGTAAATCCTGCAGTTCTTTGATTCATGACAAAAGTTCTATGACTTCAGACAGCCTATAGGTCCACGACAACTGGAGCCTCATCATCAGGTTCCTGGTCAAAGTCCCAGCTGAATTTCTTTGTCAAATTCTTCTTGAACTTCCTGCCCTTCTCTTTCAGAGCTCCCTCTGCCTTTGAAGTGTTCAGGTTAATAAAGAAGTCTCTCAAGGTAACCGTCAGGAAGTTATCGCTGGAGACAATGTCCACAAAGAAATCTGACGGAATCTCCTGGAGTTGGAAGTACAGGACGCTCACTAATGTGGAGTAGAGATTGCTGTGGGTCGTTATGGCGTCAATGCACGAGCACAAGAGGTGAACAAGCTTCTTCCACTGGTCAAAGGCATCATAGACCTGACCGATGAGGAAACAGACAAAGGCGAGCTGGAGCTCCGCAAGAACACCTAGGTCATCTGCGGGATACTTCTCCACGAGTATCGCCTCCAGCTTAAATGTGTGGTCCAAGCTGTGCTTTGTGATCTCCCGGGCAGTGGCACCCTCCGGATAGTTCTGCTTCGGGACCTGGGAGAACCTGATCTCCGTGCCGGCTTCCCGGTGCATTTGGGGAAGGTGATCCTCTGGGTTTTTACTCTTCAACAGGTCCTTGTAGGCTTCTGCCATCAGCTGCCGATCCTCTGTTGTCCTTGTCGCCATGTCGGGCACAAGTTGCGCAACAGACACGATCTTGCCGCAGAGTGGCGTGAGCTGTGACATCACCTGCTCGCTGATGAGGTTGGACAAAGACACCCACCGTTTCAGACTCTCGTAGGGATAAGCCCCAAGGGACGATTCATACTCTTTTAGCTGATCCTTCTCCTTCTCATCAGAACCGTCCACGGATTTCACGTCAACGAAATCCTCTATTCCATTGTCCCACCGCTTGATGACAATCTCCTTGGGCTTGAAGAAATGAAAGAAGCCTGTCCTAGGGGCGGCGTCTCGACTGCTGACGTTGACAGCGCTGTAGAAGATGTAATGAACACCAGGAGGGATCATCTTGACCCCCTTGAAGCGAGAGCCAGTGTTCCAGGAGTTGTAGTCGATGCCAAACTCTGTCCCAGGAGGAACGTCCAGAAGGACCAGTGCACCCCCTTCTTCAAACAGGGCATTAGCAGTTTCTTGGTCCATGCTGCTCGCAAGGCAAGTGAAGTTCTTTCTGTGGCACTCTGTATAAAATAGATGACAAAAATAAGTGTACTTTTCATTCAAATCAAGTTATAAATTGACATACACCATCAATAAAAAATAACATATTAAAGTGTTCCCTTTGAGTTTCTGAAATCTTCATAGTCTAAGACTTTGTAAACAACTCATCTGGTTCCCATAGTTAAGGGGTTAAGAGCTAGTAATAACCAAAACAAATTAAGGGAAAATATATGTAAAAAAAAGAGAAAGAAGACAAGTGAAACTGTATATTTGAATTTCAAAGGCATCAAATTGTAAATATTTTCTTTAAAGACAAAAAATAGAATCAAAGTCAAAGGTTCAAAAATCTGTGACAAAACTGCACTAAGCAAAAAAGGGCAATGTCTTCGAAGACGTGCCCACGAATTGGCATGCATGACTAAAAGAAACGATGCGCTATACAAATTGCATAGAGCATGGGTTCTTTCAGTAATGCATACCACTTTACCAGGTCGTGGGCACGCCTTTTGAAGAGGATGCCCCAAAAAAGACTCAATAAAATTGAATGGCGAAAAGAAGATAGTGGTGAACATTAATTATTAAGTCATTCTTATAGACAGGGCTCCACACTTACATTTTTTGTCAGTGGCCCGGTCGGGCCCAGGTATAGCCTATTTAGTATCTACCACAGTATGTAATGGGTATGATGCAGCTCAAGTAAAAATAAAAAATTGAATACAAGATAAATCTGCAATCTTTACTCACCCTCATAGATGTAAATCCATATCTAAATAATCACTTTATCCATAGATGGTTTCATTTTCAGTTTTGGTCCACTTTTCATACATAATTCAGGTTATTTCTCTACTAATCTACTGTAGTGCTTTCACACTGTGTAGGAGTGATCTGTGTAGGAGTGATCAAGTAAAATGTACAGTATCTCAAAGTGGTCAAAAGAGGGCGCTATGCAATACTGCATTGAACTATGTATTGGTGTATGTGTGTTTGTGTGTAACAGTATACAAATGGCTGTGGTAGTGCAACCAAGACATAAGCAAGAAGTTGGGATCGTTTTTCCTCTATTCTTTTTGGATTTCTACTCTGGATTTTAATTTTCTACCAAAAGGTATGACTTCTTTTTAGATATTTATTACAGTAAAGAGTAATTCTAATGATATATATTACTAATTGTCTGTATTTTGATAGCTTTCTAGTCTAGCATTATCAGTATTGATTTTCACCTACCTGAAATACTGCATACAAGTGCAAGGGGCTTATACAGTAAGCCCCTTGACTTGCAGGGGTGGGTCGGGCCACACAACACTACATTGTAATGCTGCGCTATACGGGAACAATGTGGGACAGTACAAAAAAAGTTTGTCAAAATTTCACACAAAATTCTTATCTTAAATTCAACAAAATCAATCATGACTGGCCCTAAAAATGATACAAGTGTTATATGAACTTACCAAAATGGTCCAAATTATTCTTCAAATGTCGAAAAAAATGGAAAATCTGCAGTTTTGGAAAATAAAAAGACTGAGAAAATCTCAGTCGTGATCCCTCTCGAAAGTGTTGTGCTATCTGGATGACTGTCATGTATTTCCCGCAAGCTTCCCACACCACACGTGTTACCGTATCCGAATTCTGACACGGCGTATCCGAATTCTGATACGGCGTATCCGAAATCGGATACGGCGGGCATGCTTGCAGATCGCGAGTTGGCTTGTTTTGGACAATAATAAGCGGCCTCCGCATGTTGCGGGCGGGCTTTCTTTGTTTACGATGGGACATCGAGCAGGAAGAGAAAGAAATGGAACTTATATGACGATTTTTGTAAGTATGACTTATCATTTTGAAAATGAAATTTTGTACAATAAATCATAAAATCAGGTTCAATCTAGGTATGCAATTTTTTACTTTAGATATGCTGTTCTTTTCTCTCTGTTTGTAGTTCAAATTGTGTCCCGTAGATTTTTACCACTGTGAACAGTAAATGGTCCTATCAGGACCACACAACACTACATTGTAATGCTGCGCTATACGGGAACAATGTGGGACAGTACAAAAAAAGTTTGTCAAAATTTCACACAAAATTCTTATCTTAAATTCAACAAAATCAATCATGACTGGCCCTAAAAATGATACAAGTGTTATATGAACTTACCAAAATGGTCCAAATTATTCTTCAAATGTCGAAAAAAATGGAAAATCTGCAGTTTTGGAAAATAAAAAGACTGAGAAAATCTCAGTCGTGATCCCTCTCGAAAGTGTTGCTGCTATCTGGATGACTGTCATGTATTTCCCGCAAGCTTCCCACACCACACGTGTTACCGTATCCGAATTCTGACACGGCGTATCCGAATTCTGATACGGCGTATCCGAAATCGGATACGGCGGGCATGCTTGCAGATCGCGAGTTGGCTTGTTTTGGACAATAATAAGCGGCCTCCGCATGTTGCGGGCGGGCTTTCTTTGTTTACGATGGGACATCGAGCAGGAAGAGAAAGAAATGGAACTTATATGACGATTTTTGTAAGTATGACTTATCATTTTGAAAATAAAATTTTGTACAATAAATCATAAAATCAGCTTCAATCTAGGTATGCAATTTTTTACTTTAGATATGCTGTTCTTTTCTCTCTGTTTGTAGTTCAAATTGTGTCCCGTAGATTTTTACCACTGTGAGCAGTAAATGGTCCTATCAGGACCATTTACAATACATTGTAGATGTGATCAGGACCATTTACAATACATTGTAGATGTGTCGCCAAGTTTCTCTGGCATCGCATCTCCCATAACATCTTTAAGGAAGATGTTGCGGCTCATGTAGCCAGCAGGGATGGAGTAACGTTTGAAGAACATCGTCACCATCACCAACACCATCACCATCACCATCACCATCACCATCACCATCACCATCACCATCATCATCATCGCATCATCAAACCTCAATCATTATTATTACCTCGCCAAGTTTCTGTGGCATCGCATCTCCCATAACATCTTTAAGGAAGATGTTGCGGCTCATGTAGCCAGCAGGGATGGAGTAACGCTTGAAGGCTTCTCGTAGCCTTTTCAGCTCATCTTCAGAAACTGCATGACAAAACATGAAATGTAAATTTGTAAACAAACATTTATTATCAAATCACCATCAGCAGCAGCATCAAAGTCATCACCAACTTAATTATCATTACCATGAGACAGAAAATTTGAAGAAACACCATCAATAATCAACCTTATCATCCATAAACAGAATAGTTTACAGTAAAGAACATGTATGAATTTTTTCAAATGATAGATAAATGTATTTTCTTATTGTAAACACAAAAATGTTAAATCTTTCTGATTCCGGAACGACATAATAAAAATGTCCCCAAATTAAGCGTCCCCATTGCTACAAAATAGCCGATCACACGTTAGTTATGTAATGACATATGTCAATTCTGAACTAAGTTTGCCCTTTACAAATTACAGATCTAACTTTTTTAAATTAACAAATTACAAATAATAATTATTGCTCCACAGATCACTAAACCACACACTTTCTTTTCTAAGCATCAATCAAGTTAAGACGCAATCACAAGTCTTGCCTAGTTGTTTTTTGTAATTTTAGTTTGAATGTGTTCTTATTTATTCTGTCAACAATACATGTAAATCTCATACATCGTCTAATACCTTGTCCTTACTACTAAACTAGTAATAAAGACCGTCAACATCGTATGCACTGGACTGGTCATCACATCACAATTTAAATTGCATATTTCATTCTTTGCATGCCATAAAATGTTACGATTCTTACATTTACAATACAACTTGCAATATGTTGGCATACACTCAAAAAATCCATGTCATGACAATGTCGTTGACATTGGCATTGCCATGATACACAAGGACAGGCTATTGCACATCATAAAACATGCATCATCATATCACAACACAATATCAACACATCACATGCAATCGCAATGACACAGCACGCCACGGCCACTGCACTGGCACTACGGCACTGCACTGCACCGCCAAAGTAAAGCCATAGCAAACATAGCAAAGGTTTCAATACGGCGAAAAATCATCTTCATTCAGTCGATTGACAGCCGTTTTCTACGAGCATACCTTTTTTCAACGCCTCCTCATAAGGGATGACAGAAGGCTTTGACTCCTTGTTTCCCATATTGCTAGATTATTTCCGACATTTCCAAGTGATATTCCGTTAAATCGCGAAAATTAGAGATGTAAACATTACACATGAAAGAGATGTCACAACTACGACCTTGTTCTCGCCATATTTCCCATGCTTATCATCACAAAGTCACATGACCACACCCACGTTGAGAGATGGCGCTATCCAATTTGGCACAAAGCATCGTCTTCCTGCATGATTGATTGAGTGATAGATTGATTGATTGATTGATTGATTGATTGATTGATAGATTGATTGATTGATTGATTGATTGATTGATTGATTGATTGATTGATTGATTGATTGATTGATTGATTGATTGATTGATTGATTGATTGATTGATTGATTGATTGATTGATTGATTGATAGATTGATTGATTGATAGATTGATAGATTGATAGATTGATAGATTAATAGATTGATTGATTGATTGATTGATTGATTGATTGATTGATTGATTGATTGATTGATTGATTGATTGATTGATTGATTGACTGACTGACTGACTGAATGAATGAATGAATGAATGAATGAATGAATGAATGAATGAATGAATAAATAAATTAATTAATTAATCAATCAATGAATGAATGATTGAATGAATTAATGAATGACTACATAAATGAATGAATGAATGAATGAAGAACTAATAAACGAACAAACGATTGAAAGACTCACTGTTTGATTGATTGATTGATTGATTGATTGATTGATTGATTGATTGATTGATTGATTGATATTATAGCAGACTTCTCGACTAAAACACTCGACAGTTTGTGACATTATTTTTGGCCTTCCGACTTTGTGGACAAATCCAAGGATTAGCAAAATGATTTACATAATTGCCTTACTGTTTTTTTAAAATAATTATAGTTGTATTTGAATCTACTTTTGGGGGGTATAAATGGTGCATTGACCCATAGAGTAACTATAATATGGTACATTGACCAATGGAACAAAGAACAGTCTCCTGGTTGAGTGAAGTAATTGTGTTAGTTGCGAAATTTACAATTTTACAATGAAATACTGTTCTCATAGCAAAAAAAAATGGCATGGTATTATACAATTCTATATAGTAGCCTACTATTAACACACTTTTGTTTTCTTCTTCTGTTTTGGGTTTTTTTTTTTTTTTTTTTTGGGGGGGGGGGGGTGCGGTTAAAATGTTGGTATTTATTCACATTTTACAGTGCAAATTGCCACTTCCATTTGATGTGTGTGTGTGGGGGGGGGGGGGGGGGGTGCCGATCTGGAGCCCTCTGGAGCACCCATCATTTGTATGTTTGTAGTATACAGTCATGTTTGAGTAACTTCCTATCAGAGTTGGTAAAGATAATTTCAGAATTATGACAAAAATTACATAAACAACTATAATAAGCGATCAGCACAATCATGTTTTTCTCAGTTATTTGTTATCTTATTGAAAGAATTATTATTGGCTGTTTCTTTCTAAAAATTGTATTTCTGTGAAAATTAGTATAGCGCCATCTTTAGGTTCAAACATTACAGTTTGCTAGCTGTTGTTGATATTGCCGCAGCGGAGGACAGGCCAGTGGTGGAATCATGGGGAAAAAGAGAGATTATGGCATTGTTGGAGATGGTAATAATGTTGTCATGTTCTTCTTGATTTGATATATATAACATACATTTAATAGTTCAGTTATTCTTGTGATACATTGCGTAATTTATATATTACAAGACGTTAGATAAAAAGACTAGATGAAAACATTACAGAATTTGCGATGCGTGGGACTGTAGTTAACAGTATGGTATTGTAATAGTGCATGTGTGCTGATGGAAGCGAAAATGACACGGACAACACATCTACTAAAGTAAATGGTCCAATCAGTTGGACCATTTACACGCAATATACGCTAATACGCTGGAGATAAGCATACCGCCCATTCGTACACTGTACCGATCAACAGTTGAACGCTACGTGAGTATGTCATGTTATCATGAGGACGCATCGGTAAGGAAAACGGACGGGAAATAATCATTTTTTCTCTACATTTTCATTTTGCAGTCTTCAAAACAACAGAGTCGGTAATTATTATCAAAGTATATGAATTGTGGATCACATAAACAAAAGTTTTTTTTGCATTTGCTGGTAAATGGAGGGAGAAATCAGCCGACAAAAAATGTTTTTGCGTTGGATAGTGCAGCAGGCGGAAGAGGTTGATCTCCGCACAATGCTATTGTAATGACTAATGTACCTACTTCATGTGTGACGGACAAGTGACATAGGTCATAGTGAAGTGAAGTCTGTCGGTGTCACACTTGGACAGAAATATACCGTCTCTACATCTGGGGTTTACTCTTATATCAGATTTTTTACTCTACCCCATTCTGAGACGGAACTCTGAAGTGTTCGCACTGTGTTGGTGGGATTCCGCCCAATATATTTCTTATTTTGGGAGACACGTGCCGCGCTATCAAGTATCAGGACCATTTACAATACATTGTAGATGTGTGCCGCGCGTCGGACGAAATTTGCGATATCTTTGTCTGTACTCATAATTTTCTAAATGGCCCCCTGAAATCAGTAGGTAGCCCCTAAAATTACCATAGGGTATTATGTGAAATATTTTGTGATATCCATCAGATTGAAAAGTAGCCCCCTAGTAAAATGAAAAATTAATTCTTTTCTTGCCAATCTTGGACTCCTTAGACTTAGAGACGCTGTTTATTTTTGTTGATGCAAATGAATTAAAATTAAAAACGGGTCAGTTTGACAAAGGCCTATTGCCGAAATATCACCACAAAAAAAATTGTCACAGAGTATTTAATTAACTTTTGATGTTTTCCCAGATCATACATCATACAGATGGCGGTGCCTCCCACACATAGGCATAGCTACATTACAATAGTGTTGTGCGGAGATCAACCTCTTCCGCCTGCTGCACTATCCAACACGAAAACATTTTTTGTCGGCAGATTTCTCCCTCCATTTACCAGCAAATGCAAAAAAACTTTCGTTTATGTGATCCACAATTCATATACTTTGATAATAATTACGGACTCTGTTGTTTTGAAGACCACAAAATGGAGGAAAACAAATTATTATTTCCCGTCCGTTTTCCTTACCGATGCGTCCTATAACTTAGCGTTCAACTGTTGAAAGGTACAGTGTACGAATGGGCGGTATGCTTATCTCCCACGTATTAGCGTATATTGCGTGTAAATGGTCCAGCTGACTGGACCATATTTACTTAGTAGATGTGGTGCCTCCCACTCTGTCGACACTTTAAACACAACCAACAGAAAATGCACCTCAACAGTAGCATCAAGCACCTGTAAATAGAACATCACATCCACGCACTTCACTGGCACTGCACTGCCTCTCCAGGACAGCATGGAATGGCGCTTTTAAGGAGATATTTTCATCAAGTATCAAGTATCTACAAATATGTAATTAAAGTTTGGATGAAATTAATCATCATCAAATTTTGGTGTATTAATGTGCATACTCCATAGAATCATCCTCCAGTCATACCAAGAACATGTCTAGCCATTTTATTTAATCCACATGAAAATGAAAATTATCTTCTTTTGTTTTTGTGTCTGTCTTGTTTGCAGACTCAATGGAGTCCTCCAGTCATTCCAAGAAGCACAAGAAGCACAAACATAAGAAACACAAGAGACACAGAGAGCCCGCAAGCGGCGGACAGAGTTCAGACACGGGGCAGAGCGAACTGTTGGAGGCGACCGACTCTTCCGGCAAACCGCAACTCAAACTCAAGATCAAGATAGGAGGCCAGACGCTGAGAACAAAAAGGTTTGTAGGCTCACACTGGCAGTAATTTCAGTTTGCCCTTTTATGTTTACGTACCTCAGAACAATAATCAGCCACCAAAAAGTGTCTCTTTAAAAAAATCTTCATCCTTTGAAACTTAGCACAAAGAGTTAAAAAGTAAATTTATTTACTGAGGAGAGATGGAGAAAAGTCATGTTTACTTTGTAATTGTTGTATTTGGCAATGGATTAATTGAATGAAAATGGCAACAGATGTGTGGGAAGTGTGCACATGATGTAATCATAATTATTTTCATTTAAAAGTTTCACCGTGGAATTAGCTGAGGAGCCTTGATGAAGTGCTCCAGCATACCAACTTACCAAGTAATACATTCCTGCCAAGTACCCATTTATGATCTTCTTATTGAAAGATGAGGGTTCAACCAATATACTGTACCCCCCCCCCCCCCCCCCACAAACACACACAGATAAATGAAATAGGTATATACCAATATCTTAGCGTAATGAGTTTTAAAATAAGTTTTTGCCTCATGATTTTTTTTTTTTTCAGCTGTGACAAGGTCTGTGTGACATTTAGCAATGCTAAAAACTAGAACAGGCCCACTGGCCGGAAGCCACTAAAAAAAGCTTCAGGCCACCATTCAATGGAAACTGAAAGGGACTTAGTAACATTGTCCAAATCCTCAAAATAACATTTTAATTCTAGTGGTTCCCTCATACCAAAGTTGTTGTATTCGTATTAACAATAAAATCATGGGACCGGTTTCGGTTTTTCAAATTTCCCTTTCGTTACAAAGATATGTACGATTGAAGTATTCAGATAAGAAAAACTCGGGTGGAGTTTTGAAACCGTGTACAAAGTGAGTGCAGTGAGTTAGTGAATATCACTTTGCATTTTCGCTCATTACTTGGCCGTGCAATGTCCATTTGACTTGAAATTTTCACACAATACCCTGTAGACATATGAGATAACAACAATAAACATTGCATCAACCCTTCATCACTTTTTTGCACATGTCAACAAAGTTACTAGATCCCTTTAATTCCACTGACCCAAATGAGCAACCAAATATGGTATCTTTGGTAATGTTTTTCGTTGTGTGGGGCCATCGGTTTCAGGTTTGGGGCCACTAGAATGTGAAAAATCATGTTTTTATTTGCCCGACTGGGTCACAAGGCAAACAATAAAATTTCTAGCAAGTTCCGTTTTGTGAAATGGACTAATAAAACTAGCTAATCTCTTTCACATATGAGAAAATTGGAGTGTTCGTTCCCTTTAATTAAATCAGTAAATCAGTATCTTGGAACAATGAGTATTTTGAAATATCAATTAAGAACATTAAAACTAGCTAATCTCTGTCACATATTAGAGAATTGGAGTGTTGGTTCCCTTGAATTCAATCAGTATATAACAGTTTCTTAATTTTTTCCAGCTTTGACAAGATCAGTGTGACAGCGTCATCAGATGATCACAGTGAGGAGGAGGAGGAGGAGGAGGAGGAGGACGAGGAGGACATCTTGGATGATGATGTCAGCAGTGATACCTGGAGAGGTATGGAAACATGGGAAAATATAATATTTTAAAGATGCGATTAAAGGGATCTAGTAACGTCGTCCAAATCCACAAAACTTACTTAGAACTCTAGTGGTTCTCTCATACCTTGTTGTTTTTGTATTACCGATAGAAGGATGGAACAGGTTTTTTTTTCTTTGAATTTCCCTTACGTTGAAAATTTATTTACGGTTGAAGTGTTCAGATTTTTAAATATCCACTGAAAAGTTATAACTGTGTACAAAGTCAGTGCAATGGGTTAGCAAATACCACTTAGCATTTTTGCTCTTTACTCGGCGATATAACTATATGTATTTAACTTTAAAATTTTCCCACATTAGTAAGTGGACTTACTATCAGATCAAAGAAATATACATTTTTATAAACTATCAATCAATTTTTGCACATGGAAACAATGTTACTAGATCCATTTAAGCCTATGTTGCAATTTATGTCAATTTTGGTGTGTTTACAATAGTTGATGATGATGATGATGATGATGATGATGATGATGATGATAATATTACATTTATATAGCGCTGTAGGGTTTCTAAGGGCTGTAGCATTATAATTATTACTCTTGGTCATCAGGTACAGTTCAATCCAGCACAATTGTCTTTTGCACCATCTCAACTCCCTGGGGAGCATACTAGCCCTTGCTGCTCAGGGTGCTTCAGGCTTTTTAACACCCAACCAAGTACCCATTTATAATACTCCTTGAGAGGGAGCAGCAGAATGGATTAAATGCCTTGCAGAAGGACTTAAATGCCAAAGTATCTTTAGGTTTCGAACTCAACTCCTGCGATTCAAAGTCATGCGCTTATCCGGTCTTGCCACAGCACCTCCCCATCAAAATAAATGGTACAATCACGCAGATTTTGTGTATATTGGTTTAGAAAGTGACATTGTCCATTATTCCATCATATTGGATCCCAAGCTTATTCAGTTTTGAAGCTATCGGCTTCCAAACATGCTTTACAAGATTTGAACTAAAAGATGTTGATAGTGTTCTTCTAAATAATATTGAGAGATTACCTTTTCATAATTTTGTTAAAGGCGCAACACCCAGCCCAGCCTCGCAGGCGAGCATTCGGTCAGTGTCCAAGCTTTCCAAAGAGGAGGCTGAAGAGGAGGCGTGGCTTGATGCACTGGAAGCAGGCAAGCTGGATGAATATGGGGAGATACCCAAACCAAAAGACGAGTCCCTACTAACGGCAAGACAGGTATGTGGGACTACAGCATAATTACTAACTCTTTGATACATGGAAAATACATTTATAGTATAACCCACTGTTTAGAAATGTACTTATAAATAAACTACAAAACCTTGAATATGGGGAGATACCCAAGCAAAAAGATAAATCCCTGCTAAAGGCAAGACAGGTATTAATTTCATTTTGATGAATGGAACATTGCACATATATTTTCAAATCAGCGAGCGGTCGATCAGTGTCCAAGCTTTTCGAAGAGGAGACAGAAGAGGAGGCGTGTCTTGATGCTCTGGAAACGGGCAAGCTGGATGAATACGGGATAATACCCAAACCTAAAGATGAGTCCTTGCTAATGGCAGCACAGGTATGTGGGACTAAAGCCTAATTAATTACTGATGGATGGAAAACTGCATTTACAGTCTTATCCTCCCTTTAGAACTTATATTAGAAAAATAAACATGGCCTTGAAAACAAAAATCTGATGATCCATGTATTTGTTGATTCATTCATCTATCCAGTTATCCATGTATTCCTCATATGTTCTTTTAATTCTGATGTATATCTTTTTAACTTCATATTGATTACAGAAATCTTGGCTGAGGAGGAGGGCCACAGATGAGGAAGATTTGGGAAGAGTTTTCTCCAGTCATCCTTTTTGGCGCCCAAGGCAAGGCCCCTGTGATGAGAGAAGAGATAATTTAGAAGAAAGCTCATCTCTCCATTATAACTTTCTGTTTCCTTTACTATCTTTCCTTTATAAATCATGGCTGAGGAGAAAGGCAGCAGAGGAGGAAGAGTCATCTCCAGTCGGCCTTTTTGGCGCTCAAGGCATGGCCCCCGAGATGACAGAAGAGATATTTTAGAAGAAAGCTCATCTATACATTATAATTGCATTCCTTTTCTATCTTTCCTTTTTAGAAATCACGTCTGAGAAGAAAGGCAGCAGAGGAAGAAGAGTCATCTCCAGTCTGCCTTTTTGGCGCTCAAGGCACGGCCCCTTAGATGACAGAAGAGCAGTTAAAGAGGAAAGCTCATCCATTCATTAAAACTCTCATCCTTTTATATCTTTCCTTTAGAAATCTCGTCTGAAAAGAATGGCAGCTGATGAGGAAGAGTCAGCCCAAATCAGCCTTTTTGGCGCCCAAGGCAAGGTCCCTGAGATGACGGAAGAGATGATTGAGAAGAAGCAGCAGAAGGCCCAGCGAAGGAGAGTGCAGGAGAGGAGGAAGGTGGAAGAAAACAAGGTAATTAACCCGTTCCCTACGAGTCTCTGAAATCTACATAGACTTTGTACACGACCCACTCGGTTCCCGTAGTCAAGGGGTTAAAGGGCAGCCAGATGCTGGCATTTTCGCTTCCTGTTTGAATACTGATAAGTGCATAGTTCCTGTCATTTTGAGTCGTGTATTTCCTCTTGGGTATCACTAATAATGGAAATAATCAACGTTTTTTAAACCATTATCATCTGTTTGGACTGAACACTGGGGGCAGCCATGTTTTCCAACTGGTACCGTTTGAAACGTCATTTGATTCACACTAACAAAAGCAGGTTACGTAACCACTGACATAACATCAGATTTAACTACAGTGGTTACTTAAGCCGCTTTTGTTAGTGCATTGCTCAGATGCGTCAGATGACGTTTCATACGGTATAGCTGAAAAACATGACATAAATGATTGTGTGACCTTTATCAAGAGTCATGGAATTCAAAACTTGTTTGATATGAAACAAAGAAATTAAGATCATAATATGTATTACTTTATTTATTTTTTAGAAACAAACGATCGAGAAGCTGCTGAAGAAACAGGATGCAAAGCTGAAGGATGCCAAGGCTAAACAGAAGAGGAGTCTGGGGGTCCCACACGTCAGATATCTCAACCGTACTGGGGGGATCTCCCTGTCTTATCCCGCTGGACATGAGTTCCCGATCACAAAAACTGTCACCCCGTAAGTATTTTTTTCCAAATTAGTCCAAATTAGTCAGTTCTTGTTAGTAGTTTAGTCAGTGATATAAAGTAGTGTATACAGATCTGGGCCTCGTTTCATAAAACTTTTCCAATTCTTG